>VZTF01002612.1:1052245-1084306 GCA_013397755.1 Cnemophilus loriae | reverse complement strand
AAAAAAGCTAGTGAAAATATGAATTTTAATTATACTTGTCTTCCTAAAGAAGCATATTAAAACTTTAAAAATATAATCTTTAAAGGAAGTAATGCAAGACCAAGATGCATGTGATACAAGCTCAGCACTTCCCCACACCATGGAGGTGAACTGTAAAGGGGTGTTATACTCACAGTCCCTTCTGGTAACAAGTATCACAGTTTGTCATGAAAACAGCCTTTGGTTTAAATTACATAAACCTCTACAACAATAATGCTTAAAAAATAATAAATATGGCTCTACTGTGAAATAACACATTTTCTATTTGCATTTATTGTATTATTATTATTACTACTACTACTATTATATATAATGTATTCATGCTTAATAGTTTTGTACCTTATGTCAGGTTTGACAAACCGTATTCTTATGGTTAATATCTGTATCATTCTTACAATGCCAGCAGAAACTGCATGGAAGCTTAACTTTTATCTTGAAAGCATGGCCGGTCTTGAACCATATTTTAAAAGGGTATTTGATGCTAAAGTGTCCTTAGCAAAACTTTTAGATAAACTGAAAATTGTTGAAGAGTTTCAGAAACATTTTAAAATACTTTTAATAGAAAGTGTTACTGGGTTCTAAAGTTAACTGCTCTTTTTACTCTGTCATTTCAGAAGCATACAGTTCTCTTACTTTAGTTCTACACCCAAAATATTAACATCTGTCACAAAAACAAACAAAAATTTTAAGTCTCCAAACCTTGGACTGAGTTCTATATTTTTATCCCTTATTAAAAAAACCTCAAAATGGCAAAAAGTAACCCTTAACATAAATAGCATATTCAAGAGTAACATTCATTTGAAGTTTTGTTGTCAAATGTGTTGCTGTTATTCAAAATAGACTGATCTTATTTTCTCATTAAAAGTCAATTTTCAAGTCTTAATTGATTTTGAAGCATTTGTTCAACCCTTGAAACACTCTGTTAAAGAACCTGTTTACATCATAAAAAACATGATCCAGTCCTCAGTCTTCCAGGATGAGTGATACTAATGTCAGCTTCTAATTAATTTAATTGTATATAAGTCAAGAACAAACATCTGGAGATAAAAATGACAAAGAAGTCAATAGCTCTCAGTGGTTTGATGAAAAATGAACAGTAAAAAACCCAAAAAAAACAAAACCAAAAAAACTCCCCAAAAACTCACCCCAAAGCCCAAATCCCAAAACTTCCTCCTTCATAAGTTTTGTATTACTTTCTTCCTTCCTTTTTTCTCTCTAGTCATATTGGGAGGGGGGTGGGGGGGAAAGAAGAGGGGGAAGGAGATAAAAAAGGAGATGGAAAAGAAGCTGAACAGCATTTTTTTTTTCCTGGAAAAAGGATCGTTAATGAAAAATTATGTTCTTCTTTACTCTCTAGGCTATGAAAGCCCACACATGGCCAATGGAATTCTGATGATTAAAGTGAGGGTCTCACCCAGGTAAATTATCACAATTTCCACAAAATAAAAAAAAAAGAAAAAAAAAGAAAAAGAAAAAGGGAAAGAGAAAGAGAAAGAGAAAGAGAAAGAGAAAGAGAAAGAGAAAGAGAAAGAGAAAGAGAAAGAGAAAGAGAAAGAGAAAGAGAAAGAGAAAGAGAAAGAGAAAGAGAAAGAGAAAGAGAAAGAGAAAGAGAAAGAGAAAGAGAAAGAGAAAGAGAAAGAGAAAGAGAAAGAGAAAGAGAAAGAGAAAGAGAAAGAGAAAGAGAAAGAGAAAGAGAAAGAGAAAGAGAAAGAGAAAGAGAAAGAGAAAGAGAAAGAGAAAGAGAAAGAGAAAGAGAAAGAGAAAGAGAAAGAGAAAGAGAAAGAGAAAGAGAAAGAGAAAGAGAAAGAGAAAGAGAAAGAGAAAGAGAAAGAGAAAGAGAAAGAGAAAGAGAAAGAGAAAGAGAAAGAGAAAGAGAAAGAGAAAGAGAAAGAGAAAGAGAAAGAGAAAGAGAAAGAGAAAGAGAAAGAGAAAGAGAAAGAGAAAGAGAAAGAGAAAGAGAAAGAGAAAGAGAAAGAGAAAGAGAAAGAGAAAGAGAAAGAGAAAGAGAAAGAGAAAGAGAAAGAGAAAGAGAAAGAGAAAGAGAAAGAGAAAGAGAAAGAGAAAGAGAAAGAGAAAGAGAAAGAGAAAGAGAAAGAGAAAGAGAAAGAGAAAGAGAAAGAGAAAGAGAAAGAGAAAGAGAAAGAGAAAGAGAAAAAAAGAAAAAAAGAAAAAAGAAAGAAAAAAGAAAAAAGAAAAAAGAAAAAGAAGAAAAAGAAAAAGAAAGAAAGAAAGAAAAAGAAAAAGAAAAAAAAAGAAAAAGAAAAAGAAAAAGAAAAAGAAAAAGAAAAAGAAAAAGAAAAAGAAAAAGAAAAAGAAAAAGAAAAAGAAAAAGAAAAAGAAAAAGAAAAAGAAAAAGAAAAAGAAAAAGAAAAAGAAAAAGAAAAAGAAAAAGAAAAAGAAAAAGAAAGAAAAAACCAGCCCAACCAACCAACCAATCAACCCCACCCAAACCAACCAACCAACAAAACCCACTAAAACCAACCAAAAAACAAACCCAAAACCAAAACAAAGCAAAAAACCATAACAGCCTTTTGGTAAAACTGTTCAAAATAATTTTTTAGTTCTTGGCTTTGTGACACCTGAACACTTTAGCTACTTCAATCTCACCTTAATCCATAAAATATAAAACCAGAATATAATTTAGTTTTTTTCTTCTAAAGAAAGATATCTTTAGACTAGAAACTTATTCATAGTTTTATGCCACTACATAGCTTAAATTAGGAATTCTCACTTACATTTTTTTTCAATCATATGTATCATGTGAGCCAGTTAAAAAAAACCAAAAACAACAAACCTTTTAGTAAAATACGCATCTGCCTGAGTAAAAACAAAAAATCAATTATACTATAATTTGACAGAAATTTTAAATAACCTCAGAAAGCAAGAGCTTTTGTCAGCATGGGTTATGGAGAGCTGCAGACATTAATGCATGAAGAGTGTATTACAGAGATCATAACCCCAGATGTATGGCACTGAGAATTCAAATTGCATCCTAAAACACAACAGAAATTATCATATCTGTATTATAGTCCATGTAATCAATTCCCAAGGCTTTGACACCAGAATAATACACAGTCTGCTTGTAAAATGAACCATTTATGGAGCTCTCTTCAAAAAACAGATCTCTAGGCAATGAAGTGGAAAGTTCACATCTGTCTTCAAGGGCAGATCTGGAAGCAGTTTCCAGTGTGCAAAAGTGAATTTTTTTGTACATCAAAGCAGTTAAACTTATGTCCTCAAATCAATTGCATTTAATATAAACCCAGTACTTCAGAAATAATATTTCTTTCTTTAAAGATGCCACTTGGATACAATCATTTTAATTATTCTGCAAAAACAACTAAGCAGACTTTTTTTTCAAAAAATCTTGAGTTTCTGCTGCTATGTTTTCAGATATCATGTAGTATAAATCTAGGATCGGGTAAGCCAATTTAAAAAAATTAATTGAAACAGAATAGTGTTTATATTACACTGGTATGTGCGGAAAAAAAAAAGTGCAAATACTAATTCAGCTAACTGTTCATTCCATAGTGATGTTTAGGAAGGGAAATCATGCCCAGAATGCCTACCTAGATTATAAAAGGTATTAGTATATGAGGTTTTGTAAGAGATCTTATTGTTGATTGAACATTTACCTGTGTAACCAATCTGACAGCTTCATTTTATCTTGGTTCATTCATTTATTATGATTTTGCTTCAATCTCCCTGATTACGCTACATTGGCTCTTAGAAAAAACATTATCCTTTAATGCTTCATTAGCTACTTTTCCATCATTGTTAAAAAGGGACATTACAATTATAATGCATTATACTAAATCTCAGATAGTAGCTCACTCAGATAGCACCAGCTCTTGTCAGCTCTCTCTTCTAACAGAGTATTTGCCCAATAAATTCTTCACGGGACATTGCATCTTACAGAACTAATTTGTAGATGGTGCATGATATTGCCAAAACATTCCTTAGAAATGACTTATGGGAATAGTATTGCTGTCAATATCATTAATGAATTTAATTGACAATGTTGATGATGGAAGTAAGAAAACAAAGCCATATCTGCAACAGAATTGAGTATTTTATGATGAAAGTTTATCTAGGAAATTGCAGAGTAAACTGCTGAACACATGAAGACAGAGAAGTAAGCCTGTTTTTATGTGGTTGTACATAAAAGCACTTCCTAAATTAAATCAACAAACCACACGAACTAATTTAAAAAGCAGACACACAAATAAAAGTAGGAAATGGTTTAAGAGTTTAACAAAAACTGAAAAAAACAGCAATAGTCAATAATTACAAAATGGACTGTCGCACAGTGCAAGGCCTGACAGGATGAATGCTCACAAACAGGCATCACTGAAAAGAACTGGGAAACCCAGCTGCTGGAGGAAGAAGCACAACAAAACCCAGAGGACTCGCGTGGCTACGAGTTTACAAAGAACACATTTTACTCTCATTCTATCAACAATGATCCTTCTCAGAAAAAAATGATGATTTAAAAAAAAAAGAGGAAATGAGTGCTGCTCTATTTATCATCATTTGGTAACTACTTTGTGTTATATAACAGCAGTCAGTATGGTGAAAACACAGTTAAAGAAAAATGTTTCTCTGTAGGACTGGCTAATCTGCCTTTAGAGCTTCCTCTCTAAAACCTGATGAACTCTCTGGGAAGTTGTATGTTTGCTATTTTGATCTGAAAAACATGTCATTCTTGATCTATTGTAAAAGGATTCCATCTGCAAAAGCAGGGCTTGAAAAATTATCACAGAATCACAGAGCTCAAATATATTTTTTAAGAGCTTCTTTTTATTATGAATCTGTTTTAATCAATATGTCAGAAAATTAAACCTTTTTGTCAAAAGGACTATCCAGAGCATGTATGCTTGATAAGAGTCTTTTGTGCCACCGATTAAGAAATTAACGCACCAAGTTTCCAGAATTTCTGGAGATAAGAAAGTGTGCCATACTCAGTCTTAACAAAAAGACTGTAAGTAGGTAAAAGACACAAATGAAGTTCTAGAAATTATTAGAAGTCATATTAAACATACAGCATTTCAAAATCAAGCTACTTTTCTTAAATCCCACTCAATAATGTGAATGCAGTTTATATTTGCTGCCCCAAACCAACGACAACCCTCCTCAAGCCGACCCAGATTGATTCTACTTGGTTTAAACTCTCCATGCTTAGCTGGAAAGTGTCATAATCTTACATTTTTTCTACAATGATGAAAGGCATAAAATATTTCTGAAATGTCTTGTGAAAAAACTGCACGACCACATCACATTTTCATAATCTGTGCATATTTTTAATGAGCCACTTAGAAACAGCTAAGGGAACAAAAAAAACCACTGTAGAATGAGCAGACTAAAAGAACCTGGAAAATGCCATTTGAGGGCAACAGAGAGAGTGCATTTTAGGAAGCTCAGAGTAGTGGTACATATTTTGTGCTACTTTCTGTTTTCATTACAGCTCGATAATTTTCACTAGAAAAAAATTAGTTTGTGGTATTTTCTGTTCTCATTGCTATCTATGTGACAAAAAGGCATTATGAATTTGCCATTTTCCATCCCTTTTACAGTCATTTTTGCAGGAATTAATTGTACCAGCATTCATGGCTGACAGTTTATAACTCTGAGCACAAATCCACTAGATAAATAAGCAGTATCTGATTTCAATCTCACATTTACCTGATGAGATTTACAGGTGTCCTCAGTAAAACTGAGACCTTTGCTAATTTATGCAAATGTCATGTCATTTATAAGTAAATATGAGGCCACCAGAGTTCAGATGCAAAAAACCCCCATCGAATCTGGTGCCCTAACAGGTGAGGTGCAAATAAATATTTATCTCTCTCTTCTTCAGCTTTTCTGTTTGATCTAGGCTATTTCTTATAAGATTGACTCAGTTTCTACAGACCTGTTTTATGTTTTCTATAATATTATTCTTTTTTCAGACTCCACCACTTGTTCTTCTGTCTTACATAGATGATGACAAGCTGCAGTTAGACAGTTTGCTTGTTTCAGGATGTTAAAAGTCCTGCTCAGACTTTAATTCACAATGCTCATAAGACAAGGAACCAATAGCAGCATTCTGGGGAATAGTCAAAGTGTAATTGAAGAAGTTATGATTTATTTTAGACTGTTTAGTGAACCAGACACAACTCCAACAATTGTCCTTTGGTTTAGTATCTGTATTTCCTCTTGCTCCCTGCTCACATTAATTTTGACTAAATTCAATTTTATATCTGTAGAAAAGGTAATGTCCCAAAAGTTTGATGATAAATGTTATTAAACTCCTGCTTTCTATGGTATTCCAGAAAAATGGCAGAAACGAATGTATAGATAATTTCTCATTTACGAATACAACTCTTACTAAGGCCTTTTTTTAAAAAATTCTACATAAAGACTATGTGGCCATTCTAAATATCAAGATTAAAGAAAGAACTTGCACAAACTCCAGTTAGCTTTCTAAAAATGTTGTAATACAATCATTATTCTTCCGCTAAAAAAAAGATCTCTAGATGATAAACACTCTCCAGTCTTGATGTGATACAGAGCATTTGCTGACTTATGCAATCCACGTCTAGAAGAGATGCACAGTGGTGACTGTTGTGACATTCAAACTGTTAATGTGCTTCAATGCACAGCAATAACTGCCACTGGAAGAAAAGTGCCAATAAATCCCAACAGGTATCTTGAGGTTATGTGATTCCCATAAAACACTTCTGAACTGTTAAAGATTCATTGTGATTTAAGGTTGGTCTGTTGAAGTTCATCCTAAACAGATGACTTAAAACTAAGCCACAAAATGTTGTAAGGCAATCAATTTTTTCCTGTGCAGAACCTGTGACAAAAATAAGGTTATTTGAACTGCAGAAGGATTAACTATTCCTTGAATATAGCAGACTTCAACTAAAGTTAATCATATCTGTTCAGCCCACAGTGGCCAAAGGGAATAATTGACATGCTTTGTGTGGGGGTATGTATGTTTGTTTACCTGCAAATTATAAGTTTCTAGGTCTATTGTCTACGAGTCTTCACCACCCAACCTTGACAGAAAAATGAAATATTCTAATACCTGGACTCACCTTAATCTTCTGGTGAGTCCAGGCATTAAATCAACTCAATTTCATAAATAGTTAATTTGGCAGATCACACTAAAGTACCGAATAAAAAAAGATGATGGGAAAAAATAATTCGGAAGTGCTGGAAGGATAACTTTCAAAGGCTGCTCAGCCTCTCTTCTGGAAAATACAAAAAAGAGCAAAGAAACACAGAAGTGTAAATCTATCTCTCCTCTTCAAGTGTACAAATCCCATCTGAGATAAAAGAGAACAGATGTCAGTGTGATATTAATCTTACCTGACTTGAAACACGTGACAATGTACCTGAGCTAGGTACAACTAACTTCACACGGTTTGAAAGAAGTATGCCTCCCATGAACACAAGTCATTGTCTTATTTATCTGTCTTAAAATTTAATACAACACAGGCCTAAAACATTTTAAGAGAGAAAATTAGATGTTAAATCTGTACCTTGCTTAGCCATTACAGCATTTCCTCTCAAGGTACGAGTCGTGCTGTTTTGGGCCATCAGTCTCCCTAAAGGGCAGGGCTCCATGGCCACATCTTAAAACAAATGGGTCGATGTTTGTTCTGTAAAACCGAGTTCAAGTGGCACAGCAGAGCTCCTGTCTGTAAGGCTTTGATAGCCTTTTCCCCTAAAAGCAATTCAGCCCAAACCAGAATGACTCCATCCAGACTGGGTGTGGCAGTACTTTGCAAGCTATTATGCAAATTATGACCATCAACTGACCTGTATTACTATAAATTGTTATGTGAGAAAAACATGCCAGGAAACATGCTGATCAACAGTACAAGCAGCTTCAGTCTATAACTTGTTCCACAACTCATAATTAGTTTACTAATAGTTTTTATTTCTTATGGTCTCATTATATCCATTGTGTTGGGCAAGAACATAATTTCAATACAGCAGTAACACTTTGTTTTGTATTATTCCACAAAATATTTCAATGTATTCAGGAGAAATCTATGTTTTAAAAAAGTCTAAAAGGAATTGTTATATCTGACCAGCTTAAGCATTTTAGCTGAAAATAATAACAGATGGATTCTTCCTTCTAACTAAGAAAAGAGTTTAATTCTGAATGAACACTATGAATGAATTCACTCATATTTAATTTGACACAAATTAATGATAAGCTCTAAAATAGCATAGCACAGATTATTTCCATTACAGATCAACTCTTAAAAGAGTGTAGTTTGGTCATTACTACAATTTGCAAATTGGTGCTTAATTGTAAGTTCTTATACTTCCATGCTGTTCAATACAGTTTAATTCTGCAATTTACTCCTGTGAACAACTTTTTGCAATGAATTACAATCTAATTTTATGTCTGTGAGAGGTTTTCCACAATTCTTGGACTCCATTTTCATGCAAGAGCTGTAAGTTAGAATCTTTATTAAGTTCATTATTTTAAACATCTGTACTGAAAAGGATCAGAATATTGAAATCGGCTCTTACTATTATAACCACTATTTGAAATCAGGATTTAGATTTTGTGGACTTAATCCGTCTCCAGCATATGCAAATTTAAACCAAATTCAGGAATATAAGAACACTATGAGAGAAATACCAAATGTAAAAAACAAACCATGTTGCTTAGTTTAGCTCTCTAATACACGATAGTATCGAAGAAATTCTGGACTTAACTTGCACAATTAGAGTTTCTATTAGAAATTCTGCTGTTCAGGAAAAAAACCCCAAAAAAATCCATTTCAATCAGCCAATCCACCCCCCACTCCAACAAACGAACAAACAAAAAACCCCAAAAACCAGCCCACAACCAAAACCAAACCACAACGAAGAAAAATAAAGACGATAACCTTGGCTATTTGCCTGAATAAAGACACAAGAGGTAGAGGACCTCTTCAGTAATACCTACATATAATTTGGAAACTCTGTTGACTATAAACAGTGAAAAATCCAATAAACAATGATTAAACACTTGACAGTGTCAACTACTGTGCATGAGAGCCTAAAAGCAGGGGGAGAATATGGAGCTGAACAAGTAAATCAAAAGTTTCTGAATTTCCAATTACAGATATTATTTTTAATTTATTTTTCCATTTTCTATTGATCCGTTCTACTATCTCAAATTATCTTGCAAAATTAAGGCAAACTATATTTTAGAGTCTCTTTTTCAGAAACATTAATATATTATTGCAAGTCCGTGAGCCTTCAACCCCAGAACATATTCGTAGAGTAGGTAATTTCTCTAGATGGAAATTTTATTTTTTCTTTTTATTCACTCTTCTAGGATAGCAACCTTCTTGACAACATGCTGTTTTGTCAGGTTAATCATGGCTTATTGAAATGAAGTTCACTGAGAAGTTCAGAGGTCACCAAAGAGTAGAGAGTCAACCATGTATTTTTTTAACAGAATTGATTCTGACTGAAGGTAAAACTCAAGTCACCTTTATAAGTATACTCAGAGACACACAGGCACCAGCTTGTATTTTTTGTGGCTTTACAAGAAGTATAACTATGGTCATAATTTATACTTAAAAAATAAGTTAAAAACTATGACATAAATGGCCAAATTTACTATTCTACATTATCCTGTTCCTTTGTAGGGTATACCTTTTAGAGTATATCACTGTTTTTTTCTAAATAGAACAATAAACACTGAAAACATTTGAATATTTACCTTTTTTAATCTGTCTGCAAATAACAGTGTGAATGTACAATTCCCATTACAAATCAGAGCTAAACTAGTATATTTTTACAGCACAAAACCTGCAGAATCCACTAACACTCACAGCATTCCTAATCAAAGGTGCATCAGGATGAATAGAAAGTGTGATCAGGCATCTTTGAAAACAGTTTGCACAGTGTCTTACCGAGACAGTGCACTGAGTTTTTTACGTCTGACTTGCCACAAAATGCAATTTCCCAGTAATTGATAGGAACAGAACACTTAGCTTCAACAGGGAACACTCCAAAGAAATGACTGGATACTAGGGAGAGATTAAGGTTTAGTATCTCCTTTGTTGTTGCTCAGACAAGTTAAGGTTTTTGCTTTTTTTTACCCCTATAGAAAATGACTGACAGGAGCAGGATTGCACTGTTTTAGCCATCTGCTGATATGCTTTTAATGAAGCTTGAAAGAGTAATTCACACATATTTCTTGCTGTTGAGATAGGGTCAGAGGAAATCACTTCAGACTACAGAAATTACTTGTTCACTTCTGCAAGAGGTAAATTAAATCTAAGGTTTCTTTGAGGTACACCAGGACTGGAATCACTGCCCTATTCATGGACATGCACGGGGCTTGAGTCACTCTGTGACATGTTCCCACCTCAATCATTTAAGTGTTATATCGTAAAATGTTTACTCATTGATATGAACACTATTCTAAATGGGTAAAAAAAGGAATATGATAAACATATCTCTAGTTCCTGTGGTCTGAAAGAGACAAACTGCCTGTGTGATACATTTTTAATAAATAATTCTGTCACCACTTGCTTTAAATGATCAAGAAATTACCACATATTAATGCAGCATTAGATATCAAAGAGCTATACTTATATTTTTGACTGTAAATAGAATTTTTAAACCAATTTTTACAATGTTAATTATATATGAAAATTATAATCCCCCCCCCCAAAAAAAAATTAATCTACTCCAGACTTCGTGGAAATTTGAAGAATAAACCTTTGCTTGAATCAGGTACAGATTAAATATGAAACTGTCTCTTCTAAAGCACTCCAGAATCTCTAACCTGGCAATATTTTGTAAAAGTCTAGATTAAAGTAGTACAGGCTTCTTGCCCTGTTTCAAATGAATCTTTCTCCAATGTTTTTGTCGTGTCTAAATTCTGGAATCTTTTCGTTCCTATGGAGTAGTTTTTATAATTACTGCCCAACTGTAATCTTGCTTTCTTGTTTAGCCAGCATTCAGAAAATATTAACTCACTTCCACTATAGAGAACTTATTTGATGTCTATTTAAGCATTTAATTTAATTCAGCAGCATTTCCCTTAAAGATAAAGTCTTCAGACAGTCTCTCTCACTGACATGCACAGAAAGAAGGAAGAAGAAAACAGTGAGAGGAAAAGATAAGTGCACTAAGAACTTCCATTTCCAGAAGGGTGTTACGAAAGGCACTGATTAATCTTACGTGTCTGAAGTGACAGCCAATGTGCAAAGAAATGATTACTTAACGCTGATAGAAACTGTCAACCAACAGGACACTTAAGGAATATTTTTGTGGTGCTCAGAGATTAACCGACAAACTGCTGCATAGGGATGGGAAATGTGTCCGTGTAAAGAAACAGCTGATTTTTTTGTGTTGAAACACTTTTTCGAGTGATTCTTTTTGGGGAAAATACTTCGAAATAAATAATGATAATGTAATTTCTTCATATTGCCAGAATATGAAAAAGTCACATATGTAGAAGTGCGAGACACCACTTTCTACTGAGAAGTCTTTTCACTTAAAAACATGCATTAACACTCCAAAACACAAAAATGAGCTGGGAGATGGGAGCCAGTATCTACAGAAGACCTGTGCCTTCTGCATTGCAAACAAGCAAGCAAAGAATGATACTCTAACATGCTTGAAATGGTATTAGGTACTTATGTTTAATCACCTCCATCCTAGTCTAGAGTTCTGAGTTCACGTTTTCAAGAGCTCACATGAAAGTGTATTCTTAGTGGTATCTCTCCAGGATACCTAATTCCCTCTCTAGGTTACATCAGGTGATTTGACTGGCTCTTCACTTACTGTAATAGCAGGCTGGATAACTATTTGTAGCCAACTAAATTTAGAGATAGTGACCTTTACCTGAATCCCACCCAGTCTCAGTGAGCACCAGGAACAGAATGGGAAAACTCAGAATTTAATCCAAAATCCTTGCCATTTCTTCACTGAACTTTGTATTAAAAATGTACATCTACTATAGTACAAGCTATGACTTCAAATTCTTTTTAAGATATTAAATGAGAACCATAATAATGCTGAGTTAAAAGGTTCAAATATAATTCAAAATAAGAACAAACAGACCCAAGCAATGATCCTACAAATGATGACAGAAAATAAGTGAATAGAAAAATTAGACATAAAATGCAATCTCACAGGTCTTATTATTCTTTGGTGTAAAAAGTAGTGATATTTCCACTTCAACTTCTGTTTATGAAGCAGTAGTGAAAAACTTGTTAGAAACATCCTAAGTTATAGAAGAAAACTCCTATAAGTATTTATATACAAGGATTCACACACATCAGTGAACACAATCATGATACGGTGCTTAACAAAGAAGCTCTCATTAGAAAAGCTCGTGTAACTACCAGCATGTGCACTTTCAGCCCACTGCATTACAAATTAAAACACAATAGTTCCTTGTGATTACACTGCTTTTACCAACGTTTAGTCTAATGCATTTTTATACAAAGTAAGGATAAGCTGAGAATATCGTTATAAGCAATGAAGTTACTGCTTGCTGAACTTAGCTTCTAATGTAGCCACAACACATGACTAAATGTTCATTCCCATTCTGACTGAATTTTAAAATGTGTTACAGCCATATTTTTGGTCACACTTGTAACAATTAAAGTTGTCTTATCATCAGTTAATGCTGTTATGATGATATAAGCTAATTCATTAAAATATCATACTAATTTCTTTGCAGTCATTTAACAGTGGAGATTCAATATAAAATCATAGAAATGTTCAAGTTGAAAAATGCCTTTAAAGTCATAGAATCCAACTGTTAAACAAGCACTGCGAAGTCCACCACTAAACTATGCCCTCAAATGTCACATCTAAACGTCTTTTAAATACCTCCAGGCATGATGACTCCAACACTTCCCAGGACAGCCTGTTCCAATGCATGACATCCCTTTTGACGAAGAAATTTTTCCTGACACCCAATCTAAACCTTTCCTAGTGCAACTTGAGGCTGTTTCTTGTCATTCTATCACTTGTCACTTGGGAGAAGAGACCAACTCCCATCACTAAACCCCATCTCACTAAACCTCCTTTCAGAGGGTTGTAGAGAGTAATAAGGTTCCTCTTGAGCCTCCTTTTCTCCACGTTAAACATCCCCAGCTCCCTCAGCTGCTCCTCATTAGACTTTTGGTCCAGACCCTTCCCCAGCTCTGTTCCCTTCTCTGAACTCTCTCCAGCACCTCAATGTCTTTCTTGTAGTGAGGGGCCTAGAACTGACTCCAGGATTTGAGGTGTAACCTCACCAGTGATGAGTACAGGGGAGCAATCACTGCCTGGTCCTGCTGGCCACAGGTGATACAGCCAGGATGCCATTGGCCTTCTTGGCCACCTGAGCACATCCTGGCTTGTGTTCAGATGGCTCTCAACCAGCATCCCCAAGTCTTTTTCTACCAGGCCACTTTCCAGTCACTCATTCCCAAGCCTGGAATATTGCATGGAGTTGTTGTCACCCAAAGGCAGGACCTGGCACTTCACCTGGTTAAACCTCATATCACTGATGCTAGCCCATCGATCCAGCTTTCCCAGATCCCTCCAGAGCCTTCCTACCCTCCAGCATATCAACCTTCTCACCCATCATGGTGTCATCTGTGAATTTACTGAGGGTGCACTCGTCAAGTAGGGTGGGTAGTCGAGTATATGGATAGGTACCACAGCTCAGCTGAACTTTGGTTTGTCAAGCTGCTACAGTTAAACTCACATCTGGTCTTGTGTTTGAGCACATTTTAGAACTTACTCTAAAATAACTTAATCCTTTACCAAGCAATTAGTTTGAATAAACTGATCAAGTAAAGGCATTGGCTAAGAGAAAAACTAAAATAAAATATGAGAAATACGGTAGAATGCACCGAAAACACTGTTCTGTGATGAAATTGTAATCAAACTGATGATATGTAGCAACAAGACTTAGTTATCAAGCTCCTTGAGGTACATATGTCTTAATTAAGATAGCTACTGAGCCTGGGCAACTTGGGACCAATGCAAACTTTCTTGAACCAACAGACTTACTGGCTGACATTATGAGCCACAAAACTGTTTGAAGAACAACAGCAAGGTGATTCCGTATTTGGAAAACGGTGTGATCTCATGAAACATATCTGTTGCAATTAAATTTTTCATCATATACAAGCAACAGAGAAGTCCGTTTTGTACTTACACAGTGGTTTTTTTGGCATTTCAGCATCAACAGATGTCATGAGGTGAGGAAGCATGTGGCATCAATGTGGCAATCCTATCTCAGAGCAGAGATAGCCTGCAGAACAGCTTTTGTAAATGTCTAACCCACACTCCCTTGGCACCTCTTATCTAGTGTAATGGTCTGACCAACTTCTAAGTAGGAATAGTGCCACGATAACAGATGGGTAAAAGTGTAGGCAGCAATAGGAGCATGTACCAGCATCCAGCATATTTACTGAGACTTGGAAAAACTAGGCAGGAATGACTCAAGTGACTGAAATAAAAGTCTATGGTCAGAATGGTTTGCCAATGGCAATTCATCTCTTGCCTCAGTTAACATTTCGAAGTACATACATTCTGCCCTTTCTAAGTTAGGGATAACACCGTAGGAAAATAGGCTTTACAGTAAATATAAATCATGTTTTCGGTCTTATCTGACATGAGGGTGTTGCATTCTGCTGGCAGATCTTGGACTGTTGCTGTAGCTACCCCACACAAGACTGGGACAGCCTTGGAGATCTTTATTTACAAGACTCCTTAGGGCGAGTAGTGCTGTTTTATCAGCACTTTAGTCATCATAGTAATTGCTGAGCTGGCTCCCACTGTGCTGCAGATGAGGAAGGAAGGTTGCTATTTTCAGAATTCTCTGAAGAGGTATTTGTGCCCTTTGACAAAGTGGTTTTCCACCCCATTATGTAAAGGCTTTTCAGACTAGCAGGAGGAAGCCTCTAATAGCTCTTGTGAGACACAACTGGCTGGATTGTCAATAGGGTAAAGGGTTTGCTACTCAGATTTTCAGTCTGGTTACAGGAAACTGCTACAGGAAATTTTCCTGACTCTTGCATCCAAGGTTTCAACATTAAATCAAATAGGACTGTATCTAGACAAAGATCAATCGATTAAGCCAAAAAGAACCCAAGCAAAAAAAACCCTCCTCAGCAGTGTCTGCTCAGAGGGTAGGCAGCTGTGAGGTTATCTCTGCACAGGGAAGTGGTTGCTTTTTTCCTGCCAAATGCAGATCACTATTCCATTATATGAAGGAGACCAGGAAGCTGGTCTCATTCCATAGTTATCAGTCAGACAGCAGTATATGAAAAAAACCAGAATGATCTCTGCCCTCAAAATAAGACTTACAGAAATTAAATTTGGATGTACCTCAGCATACAGTGCAGCTGAAATTCAGTTTCTAATAAACCTTAACCAGAACTCTACAACAAAATAAAATAGAGAGGCATGGGACAGAGGAAGGAAAAGCAAAAGAGTTATGAAAACTCTTGTACCAAGTAATGTTCTCAAAAAGCATACAGGACATTTATGAAACAAACTTGCCTTCCAGGAAGCTTTTATGCTACAGCACAGGCTCACCAATTCTTGTAATAATAAAGATATGACACATGACATGATACAACCAAATAACATATTTTAGTGTCAAGTCTAAAATGCCCTCCTGCAAACTTGAAAAAAGCTCCTGCCTTATAGTACAAAAAAAAAAAAAAAAAAAAGCTTTATATAGCTCCTGTCTGTTGGTACTTAAATGAGAAACTTCATTTAAATGAGACTCTAATACCTTCTATGATCTAAAGCTCACTTCTCTGACATGGGCTAATACATATTTAAAATAAATAGAACATATAAATGGTATTTATTATCTATATTTGGAAATCAAATATATTTTGATATATTATTTTTGTTTATTTTTGTTTTCAAAATAATATTAGCATCATATTTTTGGTGCTTTTCCAAGGATTAGACTGATTTAATTTGAATTAGAATGTAATATCGATGATGCATGTGTTAGGTTAACTGTTGGACTTGATCTTAAGAGTCTTTTCCAACCTAAATAATTCTGTGAGTCTATAATATTTTCCCATATAAAATTAGTCACCACAATAAGTTACATTACTTAAGAATATTATAATTCAGAGCCCATAAGGAGGACTACCACTACCTATGAAGTATCATCATATGTGAATACACCATTTTAGAGACACAGACACTTGACAGCAGTTGATAAACCAGGTACCAAGCCTTGCAGGTTTCTAGAAAAGCTAAATATTTACTACAGATTGGAAAAGAGAGAGACTAGGGCCAGAGGGAGTACCTGTGTGACAATTACGAATGCCTCTGATTTTCAGGGCATTTCACAGAATCACAGAATATTCTGAGTTGGAAGGGACCCACAAGGATCATTGAGTCCAGCTCTTCAATGATCCCACGCAGGGATCAAACCCACAACCTTACACAGCAAATTCAGGTTGATTTAACAGAAATTCCTTTACTTTCTGGAAAGTTTTAGAGAATGCAGATTCACCAAGCATGTCTGCCATGGACAGCAGTTTGCAATGTTCAGGTGTTTGGTCTGTGTCTGCAGGGTAATAGCCCCCTCCAAGCATCACAAGCCCATCTGTTAGCTGAAAGACTGCTGTGAGATCCTGTCCTCACATCAGGGTACATACAAAGGGTGATTTGGAAGGGAAGCACTGCAGCAAGGTTGTGTGGCATGCAGGACTCTGAATTCTGAGAGAGCTGCTAGTGCAGTGAAATATATGCAGAAATGGTGACTTTCGGGTTTTTTATAATGCAGAACTGCTTATGAAAAGGTATTCTGTTACTTAAATAAAGCAATATATCAGTAAGATCAACACAGCCTTGAAATGCTCCTTTCTTTCTAGTGATTACAGCATAGAGTAGAAAATTCGAAACCAAGCACATTTGTTTTGAGTACAATATGCTGGTCTAATGCCAACAAGAAAAAACCATTTTGAATTTTGGCATTGTTTCACTTTCCTAACTCCGGGATTCTTCCCTAGATGTTTAATCTGATAATGGCTCAGTAAATGTTTTGTTCCATTCACCTGATGACAGCTTCAGAAAGCTGGTGCCTGTGTCCTGAAAGGATCCCAAATGATGCTCTGAGAATACAGAAAATGACTAATCTCCGTATTTAGGTTCAGGCAGTTTTTGAGATGTGCAAAGGCAAGCAGCCCAGCAAGCACCTTTATGTGTTCTGCAATATGTCATAGAACATACTCTGTGAGGGAGATCCAGTCATATGTGGCATGGTTAGAAAGTCTCTCTCCTAATGAGCTTTTTTTTTGCGTTTTCTAGATTCTGGGACACAGATGAGGTTGATGCATTAAAACCAAATCCATTTGATTCTTAAGTATCTATTCAGAGCCCTGAGGAATAGGGCAGGCATAGGTTGTGTCATCAGTAGGAAACAACTTGAAAACTTTGATTCATATGTTCTAGACACTTGATTGCTCCTTGACTACATTGTCACAGTCACAAGACCACGAGAGATGGAAGATAATCTAGATCACCTAGTCCAGACAAGGTTTTCCAGACATTTCCCATTCATATTCTTCACAGAGCTTCAGCTCACAGAAAGGTGAGACACCTGACCATTAGACAATTGCTAAAACAAACATCTTGCTGGCCCTCACTGTCCCATGAGTCCAAAACCTACAGCCTTTCACTGGTTATGGCAAAACCAGTATTTGCAGGGCCATACAGCATAGCTCTCTCCTGCTTCGGTTCTGAAAGGATCATAGGTGTTATTACTTAGGAATTGAAAGAAAAATTGCTCTAACATTTATTCTATCCAGCTAAAATATTTTTAAAAATGCCTCTTGTGCTGTTTTGTAGTAACAGTCATCTCCCAAGGATGCATAGAATGAAGCATGTCTCCATGCTGGATCTGTGAAGAGAAGGAGAGAGACAGGGAGCTCTGGAGTCACCAAATATGGGTGATCGACACTATCACAAATAGTGGGCTGTAAAAATTTCCATTTTGAAAGAAAAGATGGGCTGACTCAGACTGTAGTCTCTCTCTTCTTCCTCAGCACGTCACTGATTGGACTTAAAGGCATTTCTTGGGCCAAGGGAGAGGTTGTAGGTTTGGGCTCCTGTCTGTGTGCATTGAATGTAGATTATTTATGCAGCTAAAGTTGAGTCCTACTGTTTACTATGTCCTTCTGTCCACATCACCCCTTCACATGACATCGGTCGATAACGAAATGCCAGCAGAGCTCTACCACGGGCCCTTAGGATCACAAGAGAATCTGCTGTGTGACACACTACCCATTGCAAGGTACAGAGCAGGGACACTAGCTAGCACTCTTTGCCACACATTCTCCTGCCGCTTTCCAGTTTGTGAGGAACCAACCTCCCAGGGTCATCACAATCTCCTTTCACTGCCGCACGACCTGCTCTAGGAAGCGAGTGCACGTGTCAAGCTCCAACTTCAATCATCCTTTCACAAATGTCTCTCAGTCAGGTGGGGCTAAATGGTTGAGATACTTTAAAAATCAAAGCTAGGCTATAAATAAACCCAAGTATTAGCACAGGCTTCTCTAATTCATCTGCAGCAGTACAATAAACATATGCATAACCTCTGAAGTCTTGTACTAGGTGCCTCAGGAATGCAGCAAATATTACTTCTCATTTAAATCAGGCATGTTGCAAACACTTTTGGAGGGAGGAAAACATGCCAAATTTGAGGAAAAAGGGGATGATCGGGATTGTTTCCACAAGAAGTCTCTGTTTAATTTTAAAATAAAGACTGCCATTAAATGTGAATACATACTAATCCTTAGCTGAAGGAAAAGGAAATAACTTTCATTATCTGTGATGATACAAGATACTTTCTATTGATTTGTTCATATATTTATAAGCTATTTCTTAGCTATTCAATATTCATTGCCTGCAATGTTCCCACCAGAATGGATATAGACAAGAAGTTCAATGTTCCTGTGAGAATTTTTCAGGAAGGAGTACTTTCTATGTATGGAAAAAAAGAAGTAGAAAATTGCATAAATTAAATAAAATGGCTATGAGACTGCAGATCACTGAAATAGGTCATTATATTCTTTTTTCCATATTTGGAGAGAAAAGAACACACAGACACAAAAAGAAACTATGAAGGAAAAGAAATAATAAATCCAACAACACCCAGTATCAGATCATCTTATTAACTTGAAAAGCTAAGTTTGAAGAAAGTCAGTAGAATCTGTGGCTGCACGGCCTACAAACCACTTGGTTACACCTGACAACTGTAATAAAGCAAGAAACTACAGAATTATAAAATAATAGAATCATTTATATTGGGAAAGATCTCTTAAGATCATGAAGTCCAACTGTTAATCTAGCACCAGTGTCAAGCCATCAGGGAGACCTCTAAATTTCTGTTGGCTTGTTTGGCTCTTTCCTGACAGCAGATGGGATTAAGATCACTTTGCTCCTGTGACTTTGATTAGCTCGTAAGAGGCAATTTCTGTATCCTTAAATTTAG
Source organism: Cnemophilus loriae (assembly GCA_013397755.1). Lineage (NCBI taxonomy): Eukaryota > Metazoa > Chordata > Aves > Passeriformes > Corvidae > Cnemophilus > Cnemophilus loriae. The sequence continues at coordinate 1,064,778 of VZTF01002612.1, read as the reverse complement.
CCTTCTGTATACTGAAGCATATGCTACACTGCCCACAAGACATAATTAATCTAAAATACACAAAGCTCCTAATCAGTGTTCACTTAGTCTTTCACTAGAGAGAAATCATTATTGGTATTACATACAATTTTGAGAAAAATACTGCTTCTGAAGAGGGCCAGATGTTCTTTTCTACAGCTACTGCTTCAGTTTCACTGCATACAAATACCATACACTCACAAGGAAACATTTTAAAACCTAGTAAAAAAGGGCTAGAAAATTACATATGGTATATACATCAGAGGTAAATGGAAGAGATAAAAACTTCCTTGTGACCTCCTCTGGATCTGTGCAATAAAGTTATATTTGCTTAACTTAAGATCAAGAAAAAGTAAAAGTATATATCCTGACACACACACACAGCCCCTTTTCTTGTGCTTAGAAGACGAGGCAAAATTCCTAGAAATCATCTCTGTGCCTCATGTTTTCCATATGTATGAACATTACCTAGTATGGCAGAACAGCCATACGTGTTACTGCATGTAAACAGAGTGGAAAAAAGAAAAGGCCATCGTTTCTGCTGGTTCGTTTCTTTTTTCCAGGTTCTATCAATAAAAACAAAAACAATAAAAATATCATTGTGCATACCAAATCAATAAATCTATGTATAGACATAGAAATACATCCATATACTTACATATACATGCATCAGCACCAACACATAGCTATATGATTTCTTAGCCGCAATAGGGAATACAAATAAGGATGATATGAAACATGCTTGTATATATTTCTTGAATCACAACGGGAGGAGGACAATTTGTCTTTGTAGCTAAGCAAATGTAAACTTAGAGAAGCATTTCTTGAACTATTAGCTTTCACAGATAATTACCCCAAGTGGTTTCCACAATAGGAAGCCCTATCAATTCTTCTGAGACTTCTGTGGCTTTGTCAGAGCTGATATTGCCCCCATGTTCAGAAGTTACTAAGGTCCAAGATTTTCTTATTTCATTTTAAAGAAGAAAGTGATAAAGCCCTGAATGTCACTTGTACTATTTTCCACACCTGCATAAATCTGCTTGAGTTTTGTCTTTCATTGTACAGGATGTAACATGACAGTGGAGCTGCGAACAAAGAAATTAGTTGGGTTTCTATCACAGTCTAAATTGAGATACTTGAATGGATTGCAAAATAGCTATTCATATTCTGAAACTGTGATGCTTTTTGGTTTCCTGTTTATTTCAAATAATTTGCTGTAAAATTTAATGTCTCAAGTTAAATGTTATTTCAGTGCATTTATCAGATGTATTCAGCTAAAATGCATTAGAATGCTACACTATTCAGTGCTTGTATCTTTTCATATTTTGGCTCAAAATTTGCAGACAGATGTGTAATCTATAGTGGATCCACTCATAATCTTTACCAGTGAAGTGGTTTATAGCAGTTCTGAAACTCCCGAATTTAACATTTTTCACTGGTTCTGCTATTCCTATGATTTTTATTCTAAAGACCCTGTACTTTGTCATCTAATGCTGACAATATTCAACCATTGCCTTCGGCTGATCCCACACAAAATTTAATTTTCCTTCTCTGCCGCAAACTCTCCCTGTTAACGCCTTTTTAATAATTCTAAACAGTATTCGCATACTAGCTCTAAGTCAAACTCATAACCTGGCCACTTCATCAACTCAGAGCTAAATCTTTCAATTCAAATCATGCTTCACAGAAATAGCATCCTCTACAGCCACCATTTAAGACAGGATGCAAAATCCTTTCAGCCTAATCCAACCCCTTATGCTTAAAAAAAGTCCTTTGAAAAAGATTGCTAAAATATTTAGGTAAGGAAATTTGATAGTGTTCCAGACTCTATTTTCCGACTATTTGAACATCTTTGCAAACAGCTGAAATTTTTTCCTAAATACAGAAAATGTACTGGATCTCTTATTATCCTTTCCTAAAGCAATAGATGGATTTCTCCAGAATGGTCTTCCACAGTTTGGATGCCAGCTCTCATATCTCCCTACAATCTTGTGTATTTTTGAGCAATGAAGCCTAAGTATTCTAATTTTTTTTTTTTTTCACTAGTCATTCTTGTTATTCACAACTGCACTATCTTTCACTGGTCTATACCATTCTTAAAGCAGATTTGCTCAAAAGAGAGACACAAAATTCTAGCTGAGATCTTAATAGCAGTGAATGCAGATGAAATAACAGCCTTCTTATAAAGTGTCTATCAATCTAGGAAAAACATTTGTCTCCTTTAAAACCATATAACGCTGTTAATTTACATGGAACTCATGTACATTATAGCCTCAGATACCATTCTGCCTTACTGATGCAGGGTTTTTGGGGTTTTTTTTCATGTATTTGTGATATTTCTTCCTACTAAAAGTAGAGTTTTGTTCTTATTTTTACTAGATTTATCTTGTTGGTTTTAGACAGTCCATTTTTATCTGTATTAGGCATTCTAACAATGCTCTTCACAGTATTTACAATTCTTCTTAGCCTTACTACCTCTTCAGTTTCATACCTGTACCCTCTCTATCAACGTCAGTAAGAAAATTACTGGGATTCGCTGAAAGCATCCCAGGCTATGAATTATGCTGCTGCTTCTTCAATCCTGTGGGATTTTTCCCTGCTCTCCACAGAGTCTCACAATAGTCAAGTATAGGTCAAAGACTATTTTGGATGAATCTTTAAGTACTCTCATCAGACGTTTCACCATGATCCACTAAATGGAAATATTAATATTTTCTTAACTGTCTCTAACCTAGTCCAGGCTTATTCATACTGAAAATTAGCGTGTTTGTAGCATTGTGTGTTTTTGGTTTTTGGTTGTTTTTTTTTTTTTCCACAATGTGATTAAGCCTCTTTTTGCACATTTGGAGAAGCGACAAAGAGAATTAACGTGCCACAGATTGCTCAATATATGTCAGGCAACAGTGAAAGAAATTTTAAGCCATTAAAAACCAATGCAACCTAAAATAATTTAATCACAAAGGTCTGCAATTCCATGTCACTATTTCTGTGATTTCCATGAAGGCTGATGGCTGTTTATTTCCCACTCCTTCCCCAAAAGAACACATAATTATAAGCCTCTTGATCATGGTCTCTGGTTTCACCTGTATTTCTGCAAAAATACCAGCACAAAAAGCCTCTGCCTTCTCATCAATTTACTCAAAATTTTCTGAAAACAGATGATAATTAATCCGGCAAAAATCAAATATTTCCCAGGCTTAACTTTTATTAGGATTGAAGGAACTTTCTCATCTTGTGGACACACAAATAGTTCGACAGTACAATTCAAAGAGTGGATAAGGGACAGGAATGAGCAACAGGGAACAAATGCCACTTAAATCACTGTAAATAACTCTGTCATTGAATACAAACCCCTTCCTTTGCTTAGCAGTTCAGTACTCAAAACACGACATTTAAAAGAACTGGACTTGATTATGCCAGGTTTCCTTCAGAGACAGTGGAGAAAACCAGGCGTTTCTAGGTCACCATTTTTATGTGTGGAAGAGAGGCATACATAGAGGGTCTTAAATATACCTTTAAAAGTACCTATTTCTTTCCATTTATATCATGATTCACCTGATAAAAAGTGGTTTTGCAGTTCATGGGAGTGTCTCCATTAGCAAAGGCACTTTGTGATTCTACCGACAACCTTAAACCAACGTGATTTTCATATGCATGTAGTTCTAGAACATTCCTACTTTACATAATTTTCTTCATATTTTTGGGATTTTTAACTTTTGTCTGAAGTTGTGCATTACTAAAATTTTCTTTGCTTTTTCAATAACTGGCTAAATTATTTCAAAACCTCACTAGTTTATTCCATTATTCAGATATTAACAGTGCTTTAACTGAACAATTTACTATTTATATAATCAAATTTGTGCCAAACTACTGCATATAAACATAAGGCATTTAAGATAATTAAATTCCAAGTGTTCAGTATGGTTCAGTTCACTGGCCTCAGTGACTATTCAACTAATAAATTTCACTGCATATGAATTTTTTAAAAAAACATAGTTAAATCAGAGAACAGAGCACTGATTTTCAAAACTGAAGTTATTTCAAAAGCCTTTTCCTAGCTACAGTACAAACTCCAACTTTTCAGGATTATACCCAAGCCCACAGATAGAATAAAATATAATGGCCTTTTTTCCCCGCTATTGATAAATTACTATTCATGGTTTTATCAATAAGACAATCCTGTAGTTGCTATTCTTGGAAGTCTTAGAAACTAGAAACGTAGCAACAAACAGAGCTAGTAAAAAACTAAAATCCGCTAATGACTGTCCTCTAAAAATCTAAATTTCCTGCAAGAAAATTTTAAACTACACTGCTTTAATTAGGAATAGGAAAAAAAAAATATTTCCAAGTTAATTTATTTTTGTCCACTTAAGTGTATTTCATTTCATATTACTTTTTCAGTCAGAGCCTGCATGATTTAGCAAGAGCTGAGCATGAAAATTTCAGTATCATGATGCCTGCAATTATATTCCTTCTCTTCGTCCCATATTGTGGAAACTGATATAAGTGTAATTCTTCACGCAACACAAAATTTTTATTATTTTTATTCTGTTATGTCAACAGCTTTATTTTTAGTTTAACTTGCCACGGAGTTGTCACACTTGATCTAATGCAGTCTCTTGAACGAATTCTAATTAATTCAGATGCCTCCTTCCTAACCTCGATGAGCTGGTCCCATGGGATGGCCTTCCTTCAGAACGCCAGCGTTTACCACAGCTCCTCCTGAAAATCCCACTGCATGCATCTTACAGGAAATACATTCCAAGGGGAAATAATAACATAGAGCTAATTTGTAAATTATTAGGAACTTCTTTGGCAAGGTTGAATGAAATCTGAGAATAAAAGGAAAGTACCAATAATCTGAATACCAAAAAAAGACAGAGTTTGGGGACCAAGTCATCTTTGTCTCTAGTTTCTCTAGTTCATTGTAATGATTGTGTGAGTTTCAGGTTTTACAATACATTTATTCTTTGCTACAAATAGCACCCATATTAACTTCCCTTGTCCATCTCAGTATACCTCACTATGAAAAGTACCCAATCTGAGATCCTCCTCTCTTTCCTCTAAGAATTTCAACACAGTAGAATAACTACAGCATCAGACAAAATTGATTAATCAGTTTTCAGTGTTATTCTTGTACTACATACTTAAATTACTTTTCCATGTAGTGTATATACTTTCCTATGTTCAGTACTTTATGTAACATTTGGTCACATATAAGACATAGCATAGCATGTTGCTTTGAGTAAAATGCACAGTAGAGAGGAGATTAATAAATGCTACATAGAAATCCAGGCTGTTTATGTTCTTTTTTTTATAACTACCTGTGGAATGGTGTACACTTCATGTCTAAAACAACACTCACTCCCATAAAAATCAAGGTTTTTCTAGTTATTCTTGATGCATCTAATGAAAAAAGATAAATTTTCCAAAAGCTAATAAATAGAAATAAATTATGTTTTTTTTCACTAATTCATCACGTTTTCCTATGGGGAGGGAAGGGGTGAACTTTATGAATCTGAGCCTTAGACTCTGAGTTTCTAGGTTTTGGAAAATGACATGTAAGTTACCTACGTATCATTAATATATTTTATCTCTATCCTAATCTCATTGAAACACATCCATTCAACGCCTTAAATACTTTCAGAAACAGAAGCTGGAATAAATTTTATTTCCCCTTGGGAGAAGGAGTAGAAAAATATATGAAAGCAGCATGTATTAAAGCAGAGGGTTTGAGTTATATTGCACAAACATATTATCGCCAGAAAAGGATTAAGGAAAACAAACAAACATGGAAACACATTTACATTTTGTGTTTATGTGCTTATGAACACTGCAGGCACTCACAGGTAGCAACTAATTGGAATGCAACATGATGTTTTCATAAACTGCAATCAGAATAAATACAATTTATAAAGCAGCAACCTCCCTGTGCCATTCCCAGCTTGCAAGATTTTTATTAAGGATATTTTTCTCTTGGGTGATGAAGCCTTGACTAAGACTGATAGATCAAGGGTCCTGTTTCAGTAAAGGAGCTTGCTGAATGTTTGCAAAGCCTCATAATGTTTTTTCAAATGTTTATGAATGGAACAGATTTGTTAAATGTGTTAAAATTCCCCATAATGAAATAGACACAAGATTTGTTGCTAACTTGAAGCACTTCCAGACCTCTGTGAGGGAAAGGCAAAAACCAAGAGCATCTATGAAAAAGATCATGAATAAATACAGATAAACAGGGTCCAGTCAAAGAGAAAACAAAACATTAATACTCTAATATGGATTTTAGGAAAGCTTTTGCATTTGCATTCATAAAAACTGCCATAGAGAAACAAAAACATATTTCTTAAATAAATAAAAAGATACGAAATAACATACACATTTTGGAATCCAAGTTTAAAGTGGTATAAATAAAAGCTGCTGGTCTGTGAATAACAGAATCTCATTATTTTACAATAACAATAAAGGAACACGAGAAAGTAAAAAAATAGGGATCCATCTGTCTAACAGCTTTTATATTTTGGATGAACTGAAATTATCAATGTTCTGATTTTATTCTGGGTTTACTCCTCATGTGCAGTTGGCAAATCATTTTGGCTGATGTATGGAAAAAGCTGAAGCAAATTTTAGAACATTCTTTTTTTCAGCTGTGGGAATGAAGGCTGTGTTGTATACACCAGTGGCTCTCAGATTTTTTACACTAATACTTTAATCTCTAAACACGTTCTGTCAATCACCTTATATCTCCCTGTCAAATTTAAACACAGTGCAAGCAACGCAAAGAAGGGAAAAGATACAGGTCCAAAGACCTCTCTGTCAACAATGTCTCTAGGTGCAGACTGAAAGCTTTGGTTCAGAGATGTGAAGCTGTGCAGTGCTCCATCCTTTCTGGACCAGATCAGCTGGGTGGAGGGAATCACTGCCTGCCCCTGTTCTGCACAAAAGTGCACAAGCTACAGCACAACAGTACAACAGCAACAGCTCCTGCCTGCCTGAGACTTCAGGATCTGACCAATGTGGTTTGTTTACATCTGTTTGCTCATAGTTTGGCATACTGTCATTTTCTGAGAAGGATGGCGCTAAGATCATATTGTTCCATATTATGAATCATAGATATGCATATGACCATTTATTTCCCTGCTGTTCATTTCTGTTTTATTTCATGAGTAGGCAGAATAAGGGCATTTACAGGCATACTTCTGTAGAGACTGGAGGACACATCAGTGAAAAATGCTACATGTTCACACACTAAAACTCATCACCAGCTGATTGGGCAGCAGCCCAATAATTGCATCATAGCATTCAGCTTTACATCCTTTTTAATATTCTATATGGAACAATAAAACAGCAAGATGTTTGGAGCAGAGAGATGATAATTACCTTTTTTTGTACAACTATATTCAGAAAATGTTTATGCCCTCTAGGATGCAGAAGAAGAGAAATTAATTGTCTCCCACACTTGGAAAACTTAGAAGTTTTCAATATGTTGTGGTGAAGCCTTGAAAGGTACCTGTAATATCTTACAGATACAATACTTGCTGCCACTTTGCTTGTTTTCTTTCACGTTCTTTGCCACATGGAGGTTATGTGAGACTAAAATGAGACTAGATCTCCATGGAATGCTGGCAAACGCTTCTGATAACCCTTAGAGAGCTGATCCTATGAAGTACCGTGCATGTGTCAGTTCTATAGAAGTCTCTCTGACCACCCATCTCTGCCTGGCATTGCTTGAAGAGACGCTAACTCTGTGGGAGATAAAGGGAAACAAAGAGCTCTGGATTATTTAAGCGAACGAGTTCTGGGTAAGGTCACACATACAGACTGCTGTGTCAATACACATTTTCTTATGCTGCATCCTTTCTCTTTAAATAATTTATATCTTTGGAGAGGCTGATTTGTGCCAGTGTATTTACAGGTCACAGTTCCCAACGCTAAGACTTGCAGGACAATCAAACACATTCAAGTATACAGGACTATCATGCATCCAAAGTTTTTCCCTGAAATGGCCCAGTCTAAGAAATGGAAATACTGGAGAGTTAGAGAAGGAATAAGTTGCTGGAGTTCTGCCTGCCTGGTCTATCACTGCTGACTCAGACAGCTGAAGGTTTTCTGCAATACTGAGTCACATCTGCCAGCTCAATTATTTGCAGATAAATTGTATCCCTAAAGAACTTTAAAAATCACATGAAGTTTTTGTTGGGAGATCCTCATCAACAGAGTCCAGAAAGAAAATCAGATTTTATAGGATGGTAGGTATCCATCCTAAAATGGGATGAAGAGTTTCCCAAAGTTTTCTGACCTGTGTTAACTAGATCATTGGCTATACCATGAACTTCGAGATCCTTCCTATGTGCGTGTGAAACAGATCTATTTGTAGATGAACATTCTAAACTGACATCTAACATTACACATCTGAATCTGGACATTGAACTGGATCTCATCCTATGCACAACTGTGGCAAGATCACACCAGGAAAATGATGCACTCAACCAGCTCTTTGGTTCTGCAGAAACTGGCTTGCTTCCTGCTGTTTTCACAGTACACAGGGAGTCAGAAATTATATTTAAAAAACACAAACAAACAAACAAACAAAACCCCAACAGAACAAAAAAAACAAGCAAACAAAAAAAATCAGCAAAGCACTGCATTTTAATGTCGAATGAGAAGCAGCAAATTTGAGCAAAAAAAGCAAAAAAAGTTTTCAAAATGAAAATCTCTCTGAAACAAATTTTCCAGGGTAGCCAGTTGGAAGAACACTCTCAGTTTATTTCTTCCTTATTAATATTACCAGTCACGAGGTGGATAAAAAGGAGAAATGGTATGCAATCATGAATCCATGAACATTACAATAATTTGCAAGGTTTTATAGAACGTCTGTCTTAGATCAGCATTTCATGATGAAGAACAGCATCAGCGACCACTGCTCGTATTTCAGATAGGATGGGCACTGACCTGGGTTAACTGACCTGGCTAAGAACATGGCAGAAATTACTGACAAAGGTGGGAATAAAAACATTCCACTTTTGGTTCAGCAATCCAATGAACAAGGTTACTATCCAGGATCCTCTGACTGAGTTCAACACTGACCCCTCCTGAAGCAAGACCTCAGCTGGGAGAAATAACTGAAAAAAGGAGAAAATGCTAAATGCATGAAGGTCAATGGAAGGCTGAACACCAACTTTCATTTTTGCCTGGAAAATGTCCCGCACAGAACAGAAGTTAAAAACATAATTAAATTTTCTTCTCAATGCTTGACAAACAATGATGAATTTAGTCCCTTTCATTTTCAAATTGCTTTGCAACCATTAACTAACTAGTAAAACATGAAGATCAGCATTTTAAGTAAGAACCATGGGATGAAAATAAAACAAAGAAAAAGACATCTTTTTCTGCAGTCATCACAGCTGACAAATAGAGATGATTTTTAAGTACACTGACTGCCTAAGGATTACAAATCACCACATATCAGTGATCAAACAGCTTGCTCTACTGGATCACAGCAGTTACTGGGAAAACATGGAGAGAAGACTTTTCACATACAGTTCATATATATTCTATAAGGCGTTTGCAATTGCTTATGACTAACATTTAGTCCCATTAATTTATCATGTAATTGGTTTAGTACAGACTGTCAGCTACTTGGAGGAAACAGGCATTTTACAGATGACTGATACACTATTACAAATTATATAAAATCGTAACAGTCTAGAAGACCATAAAAACAATTATATGAACATAATCTATTGAAATTTATATTTTAATGTATATTCACAAAGCCCAAAGACAGAACACACCCACAAGGACGCAAGGGTTGTCAGCCATATTTTATATATAGCAAAGCAAATTTTCATAGAAATAAACATTAAATCACACATTGTAGCAGAAGAGATATTAAAATATATTTGAAATGCATTTTTAAATTAAATATTTTAGTCAAAAGGCTACAGAAACAAGTTTTGTAATTTCTTTTTTCTCAGTGAAAAAGAATGACTTATTATCACATTTTATTGATAAAACATTTCAGTGTCTTCCAATCCCAATTACATACTTCTTTGCTAATTAAAATTTGAAATAAAACATAGTTTACAACAACTGCAGACCAGAATTGTTACTACCATCAGGCTTTCATCTCATAACACAAAAAATTTCAAAGTAGGTTCATATAAATTATTCACATGTTGGTACTTCTGGTTTGATCTTGGTGGTCCAGTATAAGATATATCATAATACACATTAAGTTCACACAATTGGTGAGTAATTTTGTGCATCATCATCTGTGCCACTTCAAGAAAATTCTAAAAGCTTATCAGTTTTCTGACATGGTTTAATTTGATTGTTTTCCCATTTTAGCAACTGATTGGAACATTGTGGATACAGAACTGTGGATCAGAATTTATTGTGCCAAAAATATATTGAAAATGCTCATTAAGAAATGGACCGCTTTTCTGACTCGCCCCTAAAATTATTTCACCTCCACTCTATTTTTAGTAATCATTTCGGTGCCCACTTTAAGCACGTGAAACATGAGTTTCTTGAGTTTAATACACATTGCAATTTGGCACTGTCTCACTTGGCTGACCTATTAGCTTCTTATGACCACCCAGCACTATCTGTACCATCTGAAAATGGTTTGTAGGACAATGGAAATAAATTTAAATACAACTACTCCAAAAAAGCTGCTGTACTAAGACGAAGCTTTCAAGTGTTGCAGTTCTGGGAGTTTAAGAGAGAGACGAAGAGAGACTCAGGTGCTGAGAAATAAATAATCAGACCTTAGTGGCTCTTCCTTTTAGATCAATAAAATCAGTCCTAGCTCCATAAACACCATGTCCTTCAATTGCAGATATTACACAGCCAAAGTATGGGCAGCAACTCGTAAAGCACAAAAACATTTGAGTTATTGCCTGTATAATCCTGCATTTATGTCTTAGTAGAATTCTACAAATTGAATGGTTGCCTGTTGCTATTCCAGGATGAGTCCAAAGAGCAGAATGGACAAGAGGCAATGGACACAAGTTTAAGTGCAGGAAATTCCATCTAATTATAAGCAAGAATCTTTTTACTGTGAGTGTTGTTGAACACTGGCACAAGTTGCCCAGAGAAGCCGTGGAATCTCCCCGCTTGGAGTTATTCAAAACCTAAACGGACACGGCCCAGAGCAACCTTCTCTAGTGATGCTGCTTCAGCAGAAGGATTGGACAAGAAAAACTCCAGAGAGCCCTTCCAGCCTCAGCAACTCTGAGATTCTGTGTGAGAAGGTGTCTAACATACAAGAAAAAAAGAAAGACTGAGTCTAGCAGACTCTTCTGCAATAAATGTTGGGGTTTTTCCAAAGGTAGGTGAATGAGGGGAATTCAAGGGAAGCACTTACAAAAAATTAATTACTTACAGGCATTAATTTTTGGCAGGATGAAGATAGGTTTGAGACTTCTAGAAGGATATTGAAAATGGGATATTGACTTACAAAATAACTTCTCTCAAGACAACCTGCAATGCCCGAAATTGAACAAATTAATAAGATAACTATTCTGCAAAAAGAAATTGTTCCCTTGTAACAGTGTAAATCAAAAATAACTTCAGACAAGTCGGCTAAGATATACAACTGTGAAACGGGGTTAGTGTCAAGCATCTTTCTGCAGTGCACAAAGTGTCCCACTGCCACCTGATTCAGTGTCCAATGTACCATGTGGATCCTTCAAAACTCTGGAAGAGTAACAGATTGTCTCTAAGAAAATGATACTCAGGCTTTGGGATCAGCTCAGGTTGTTGGTTTCCAGCTGGTGAATTGAAACACATTTGCAGTCCAGATAAAAGGGAGAAGGCCAAAGGCATGCCCCTAAAGACAGGATACTCCCAGAAGAACCAGCCTTACTGCATCCTTCTGTAGAGACAGTTAAGGGATCACTGATGCTGAGTGACAGGAAGATAAAGCTCTTCTGCTGTTGTAGTTTGCTGCTTAGAGGTGCCTGTTTCTTTTGCTAGATAGGAAATGAGGATTGACTGGAGATTCCACATTACATGACTGACTCAGTCCACCATGTCAGTAATTTGGGCAAGATTAAAGAAAGAATATCTGAATTCATAAAGCACTGAGAGAAAAGCAGAGAACTCAGCTGTGTACTCTACAAAATATGCTTCACGTTTCTATGCAGATTTCAGTTTAGCTCTCAGTTATTTAGCACATGGAAGTCTTCAAAAAAACCCACGGTGTATTAACAGCCATGGGGACACTGAAAAGCTGAGGGCTACATTACATAAAACAGCAGGTCCTTATGTCACTCAAGCACTTTTTATGACTTATATCTTGAGATTTTTAGACACCTGGACTCTTTCTCTGCTTATGGAATTATAAGTGACCCAAAGCATATCTAGTGTGTGCCTCTCTCGACAAGGACCAAAATTTTCAACTATGAAGTATTCATACGGAAATGTCAGGTTACCCATAACTGAGCAAATGCATGTGCCCAGAGGAAGATCATTTATTGCTACTTTTTTTGGTGTTTCCTGCATCCCTCCCC
>VZTF01002612.1:948521-1051646 GCA_013397755.1 Cnemophilus loriae | reverse complement strand
CCCCCCCCAGTTATGTGCAATAACTATTTGTCACAAATAAGCAGTAAACTAATTTTCTTAGATTACAGGATTAACCAAAATGCATTGTATCAGCTAGCCTCACCAAATACAGAAGTTTGGACTAAACTAAAATTTAATTTTAAAAGGTCTTGCTAATATAAGTGGATTTAGGTTTATACCTAACACATGAAGCCACTGGTGAACCACTTTTCATTGTTTCTCACACACTGTTTGCAGGTGAGATGTGGGAGCATGACAAGCAACTTTGCAGTGCTAAAAATACAACATCTTGGCAGAACTGACAGATTCCATGCTGGAATCCATGATTTAATCAAATAGCTTGCACTTCCTTGTATTAACGTTCCAAGGGGAATAGAGTGCCATAATACAAATCCGTTTCTCATATAGTCAACATCATTCCCTACCAAGAACATTTCTTCTTTCAAGCTGACATCTTCTGTACTTGAGAACATCAAAAGCGACAGCAGAAAGTATTTGCAAGACTGCATTTCCTCAGTAAGATTTCTACAGACTTTATTCTGAAGCACAACAAGTCTGCACAAATCTCATTTGAGTCAACTCAACAACCTATTTTGCAGTTCTGCTTGTTTAAATGTGTGACTCATTCAGCAGCAACAGAACAATTCAGATTTTACCAAAATGAGAATCACCAGAGTCAAGATTTATATCTTTGTTTCTTTTTTGTTTTTTGGGTTTTTTTTAATTTTTACCACTGCAAAACTAAAAGGCACCCTTACTGTCAAATCTATCTTTACATTCCACATCTCCCCACCCTGCCAAAAAGTAATATTTCCCTGAGGCTGGGATCAACTTTAGATGTGACAGTTAATCAAGACAGCAATAAAGAGGATTAATGTAATTTCTGTCACAGAGGTTAAGTTATCTTGGATCATGGACATCTGGGTAAACTTCAACTTCTGCACAAACTTTCTACACAAGTTAGATGCTTTATCAAAGCTCCATAGGCCTTGACCATATCAAATTAAGGAGAGCTAGATGTGCCTTCAGGCACAAAAATTCAACCCTTGATGTCATTTAAATGTTAGGCAGACCACTAGCCTTGGTTTCTTATCATGTAAATAGCACCATCCGAGCAATCTCCAATGAGCAGACCGTGGGAATTTGCCTGGGCCAGGTACGGATATGACCACTTAACTTTATTGGGTGAAAAAGTTCCGTTCCAGGGGAGTGTATCATTTTCTGCAAGCAGGTCTCAGCACCTTATGGAAATACTCAAATCACCTGTATAAATGTAGCTGAAGAACTGACTCTTGATTTATTCTTAACCTCGATGTAGTGAGGACTTCTGCCACCAAAGATCACGGGCTGTGATTTTAGGTGCAGGCTTGCCAAGTTTCCCCCAGTAACAGTACACGTGTAGCTCCCATCCTACACTGCTGTGCTGAGACCTCATCACCCTGAGCCCACCAGCCCAGTGTCACTGCTCCTGAGCCCACTTGGTGTCCCCTCACTTGTGGCTCAACTATGGCTCATCTCCCACAGCACACAGAGCATGAAACAGGCAGTGGTGGCCCACTGTAGGAAAAGGAATGTCCCATAAAAATGCACATTTCCCTCTCCCACTAGAGCCAAACACTAAGGATGTCCAAGTGTCATCTGAGGATGTACAGTCCAAGTGTCTAGACCGAGCCCTGGTGTGCTGGTTATTTGGGCTCAATAGTAGAGACATGAGTCAGCTTTCACCTCTGTCCTGTGGCCAGATGAGAAACATTCAGGCACCAGATCACTCAAAGCTTGAAGGATCCACATATAGCAGTTTTCTGCTCAGCAAAACCAGATCACTCACACCTTCCCATTGTGATAATGCACCGTGAAACCAAACTCAGACTGCTTCCAAGACACTCAGAGGCTGTGTTCACCAGCACCGTGTAGAGTTTTTACATAAATAAAATTAATTTATCCAATAGCATAGAATGAAGCTACTCCACACCAGTGTCAAGGGAACTTCTTATGAATGACTAGATTTCGCAAATTAGAAAGGAATAAACTCCAGTAAAACATGGCTACCACAAATTGTGCTGTATTTATTTGACAAGTTATAGCTCAGTAATCTAGAAGATATGCTGTACTAAATGCAATTAAGTCTTAGTAGTATGAGACCTCACTACAGCATCTGCTATTAGGTCCTCACTGAGGGCTATGAAAGAGAGACAAGAATTTCTTTTCTTTCCTCCTTCTCTTTTTTAATAGAGATTATAAAGTGAGCTGCTTAATGAAGTGCAGATTATCACTGTTTTACTGAACATAACTGTAACAAAATATTTACATATAATTAATTTATCTCTGACTCTCCCAGCCTTAAAGAAGCTCAAAATGCAGGTGAAAGGGATGAGGGACAAAGAAAAACAGAAAGAAAATTTGGATTTCTTGACTATCTTTCATGGCATAATGAAGGGAATCCTTTGGAAAAATACCCAAAGTTGTTTGCTGGTTGCACAGTGATCACAGTGTTGCTAAATACGGCTCCCAACAGCAGGCAGAGAAGTTAAAACTGTAAAGCAAATCTGTACAACAGTGCACAGGGGGAACCCAGCTGACAAGGAAGCAACGTAGCCAGGCCTGGATCAGGCCAGCATGTTCAGCTGGCCAATTCCTCTGTCATTCCAGTCACTCCTACCTATTTAAAAAAATTGTTGATAGAAGAATGTATCTGGTTTTTGTCGTTTCAGTACCTCCTATGCTGCCCGATCCACTTGACAATCAGAATCAAAAAACTACCTCATGAGCATCCCCAACTCCAATTATCAATGAAGAAAAGCAAAAGTTGAATTAAAACTTCTGAATATCAAGAATGAATATTTAAACAAACTAATATTTCTCTTATTTACATTCTTGATTTCCTATCATTAAACTGGGATTAGAAATCACATAAATAATACAAATAAGAAGGTCACATTCAGTCTCTTGACCTTGGAAGCCAGATTTCCCTGATGCTTCTCAGAACCTGAAAGATACATTTAGCATCCCCCAAAATGCTGTTGTCCCAAATGTGTTTAATGATTGTCATTCCTAATTTTCTATTGAAAGCTAGTAGCAAATTAAAGTTATTTTTCCGCTTTACACTTTAAATACAGAGAGCAAATTTAAATCTGTATGTTTAAAGAGCTTGATACTAAGGTACAAACCTCATCCCATCAGACCTCATAAGAATTTTCTTTCACAGCAGGCCATGTCAAATTATAATTAATTTAGTGTAATGTGCGTTAGGTGTTGAATTTTCTTTTCATAAGGAGGTTGTTCCACATCTGTCTAAATTCTCATTAAAAGCTAAGTTTTCTTGGCAGCAATTTAAAAACATATTTCATGATTCAGTGACACATTTATGATCTACAAGACACAATTATGGGAAGGGTGGATGTCTCCTTGGATTATCACAGAGTAAACAGAAAAATAAAACCATATTTGCTACTAGATGAGCATCACTTTTCAGGGTGGAAAACATCAAGAATGAGATTCATTGATTTCTGAGTGCCATCTGACACTGTGAGAGCTTTTTTAGCAGAATGAAACAGAAGAATTATGTGAAGCTAAACCTGAGAACAGGTAGTTGTCAGTTGTCAGATATGTTTGAGCATGTCTCTAAATAAAGTAGCTATCCTATTAGCTGTATATTTTCAACAGAATGTATTGTTTATATATGCCAAAAATAATAGCCATGTCAGTGCTGTTGGAAAACAGTAGTCCATCCCTCAGTCAATCATTTGTAACCAGGGGAACTGGTCCACTCTTTATGGTCTCAATAACACAGCCATAAGAATAAAGGTCCTCCAAATGCTGCAATGTGTTCCTCCATTCATCTGCAAGGCATAGTTTAAAAGCCAGTAAAGCAGGATATTAGTTTTGAAACTCCACATCTGAGTAGCAAGCATTAAACACTCTTCATTGCATTTAGCATGATGGCAGGAAGGCCATCTGTAGAGATGAGGAAAATGCCTTCACAGCAACTACTCCTGTGCTTCATCTTCCTGTCAAATCTCTCCTCCAGGATGCTCCATTACTTTTCCTTGACTTCCTTTTTGCTTCTCTTCGCCAGTTCTTTGTCCTTCCTGTAGCTTGTGAGCTGGGTAACACCCAACAACAGCAGCACTGTTCTCCATCTGAGTGGAGAAGGGCAGCTCCTGCATTCCTTGGTCCATCTCCAACCATGCATCATGGAGAAGAGAGAAGGAATCAGAGGAAAGAAAACTCTCTCAAACACTCAGGTGAAAGGAGAAGCAAGTGGAGCTGCCACAGAGCTATTGTGCACCTGCTCCCCCTTGCCTAGTGTTGGGAAAGGTGCAGGCTCACAGCAAGAAGGGGAAACAACACCAACTCCTTCACCTCCTGAAGCAACACTAATCCATTGCTGCAGGCAAAAGATCACCCAGGAAGGAAAAATTTAAGGTCTGTACTTCCCTGAATTATCTTGTAATTGCTTTTATCCTAATAACCAAAGAAATGTAAATAAGAGAAAAATCCAGCACAATAAAGATTTTCTGACAAAAAGATGAAAACTAACTCTCCATCTGTCGATCTTCTTTAGCTTAACAGGAATATAAAGGTTTTTTGTGAAGCTACTTTGGTTTTTGTGCACATGTGCACAGAGATTTATTTCTAGCCCTACACAGCTGAAGGTAGAATATTCACTACATGAATTCCCAAGATAGTTCCAGGAACGCAGAAGAGCAGGTCATCACACTATTATTGCACAGAATACTTCACAGGGGACAAATTAAAATATGGTTGGAAGAAAGAAATAAAGGAAACTTTTTTTAGAAAGGTTCTCCTATTTAAAAGCATGAAGATTGAATAGGAGGTTATGAACTGGTTATTTCCAGTTTCCATCTGATTCTTGAATTTTGCAGACATAAGCAGTATAATAAAGGAAAGGATGAGACAATAATGTGAGCTTCTGAAAACCACATTGTTTTTTCTTGTCTTAAATTATCCAGAAATCTAAATATAATAATATATGGATTCCCTTAATTGTAATTAACAGGGCAGAGGTTGGGATTCATAAGGGTATAATTACTGCATTTTACCAGAAGAACACAAATGAGAACAACTTGGAAAGAACAGAAGAAAAGAAATATCACAAACAAAACTGATTAAAAAGAATGTAGAGTACTACTGCAGTTCAACAAAAAATGAGAATGCTAATTATAAATCACTCAATTGCACAGGAAAGTCCAGTTCACACTCACGCTAATTAAATGATGTCTTAGTGAAAAATTTAAAAAGCCAGCTGAAATTAAATTATCTTAAAAGATTGAAGTTGCAAAAGCAATGACAGTACTTAGACCAGAACAGCAAACTGCCAAAGGCACATGATGTTCCAAAGCAATGCAGAAAAGAGAAACATGTCAGAAGCATTTATTTTTTAATTCTGTAGAAACAAGCCAAATTGGAAGGCAAGATACCTTCAGTTTACCCTAGCACACAGTGTTCATAACGCTCTATTTTCACTCAAATGCTATACACCATTACTATTCAGTGAATTAGACTGTTTCAGATAAATTAGCAAAGTCAGGTATTAAAATTAGACTCACTTTTCAGCTGGAAGACTGCAACTAGACACCATAATGTGTTCTATAAGCACTATTCCACTTTTCAATAATTAAATATTCATTGGACTACAGATATAGACAGACTGACTTGGCAAGCCTAAGGGTTCAGAGATAGGAGATCAAAGCTCATACCTCTGCTTCAAATTAAGCTCAAAAGATATTTGAAGGTAGGATTCCCTCTGTCCTGGGGGATGCCTAAGTGCTGGCTATTTGGGACTATAAAGTGAGGTAACACTGTTATTTCAGCTCCTGAAAGCAAACCAGCTCATTCTCCTGAGGAACTGAATCTTTCAACAGTTGATTTTCCTATATATAATTTACTGACTAATATTATTGGCACTGCTTCTAGTCCAATAAAACTAACAGGGTCATGGAACAGACTCAAGCCCATGTCTACCCAGCCTGTTTTGCTGTTAGCATGCATTCTGGTTTGATATTAGCTCTGTAAAAAAATGGTCAGTCTGGGGGACAGTGTTAGACAGACCCCCATTACAACACGGCTCCTTCCTGCAGGAGTGTGAGCAGCTTTAGCTGTAGAGACAAACAAACAGCTTTATAATGATTTGTATTCGGTGGATAGACTCCTAGTGCAGTCAATGACAATTCTATACACAGGGCTCTGACACCATTAAAGGAATTTTTAAAAATAAGGCTTATATTCTTTCTGTTTTTCTATTTGCAAACTTGTGCCATGCAAGGCCAGCCAACAGGCTTCAGTAGAGATACTTCAGAGGCCACAGCATCAGGAAGATTTTCTCCAAGTACCAAAATCAGCAATGGGATTCTACCCCACAACTGGTATATTCACAAGGAAACTGTCAAAGAGCATGGGAAGGATTTTGCTGCTAAAAGTTTCCCCCAGCACTAAAACCTAGGGAATTTGGAAGACAACAGTAACAAGAATTTGATCAAAACAGTCTCTTCAGTTGAGCTGGTCCTGGCCAGCACAGGTCCATGAGGGGAAAGTCCTGCTTGTCAAATCGGATTTCCTTCTATGACAAGGTAACCCCCTAGTTATCAAGTGGAGCCAGTTGATGTAATCTTTTAGGATTGCAGTAAAGCTTTCAGTACCGTCTCTCATAGGATCCTTCTGGACAAAATGTCCTGCACAGAGCTGAATAAACACATCATCTGGTGGGTCAGCAACAATGACTTATAGTGAATGGGGGGACATCAGACTGGGAACCTGTCAGTAATGGGGTTCCACAGGGCTCCATCCTCGACCCTGTGATCTTCAGCATCTTCATTAAAAACTTGGACACAGGACTGGAAGGGATACTAGGTTTGCAGAGGACAGAAAATCAGTAGGAGCTATTGACTCCCTCCAAAGCAGAGAGGCCCTGCAGAGAGACCTTGACAAATTAGAGAGATGGGCAATCACCAACCATATGAGGTTTAATAAGTCAAAATGCCTGATTCTGCAGCTGGGATGGGGCAATCCTAGTTGCGTGTATAGGCTGGGGAATGAGAGGCTGGAGAGCAGTTGCAGAAAGGGACATGGGGGTCCTGGTTGATGGCAAGCTGAACATGAGCCAGCAGTGCCCTGGCAGCCAGGAGGGCCAACCGTATCCAGGGGGTCACCAGGCCCAGCATCGCCAGCCAGGCAAGGGAGGGGATTGTCCTGCTCTGCTCTGCACTGGGACAGCCTCACCTCGAATCCTGGGGGCAGTTCCGGGCACCACAATATAGAAAAGACACTGAGCTATTAGAGTGTCCAAAGGAGGGGAATGAGGATGGTGGAGGATCTGGAGAGGAATCCTTATGAGGAGTGGCTGAGGGGACTTGATCTTTACAGCCTGGAGAAAAGCAGTCTGAGAGGAGACCTCAGTGTGGTCTTCAGTTTCCTCACAAGAGGAAGCAGAGGGGCAGGCACTGATCTCTTCTCTGTGGTGACAAGCAACAAGACCCAAGGAAATGGGCTGAAGCTGTGTCAAGAGAGGTTTAGGTTGGATATTAGGAAAAGGTTATGCACCCAGTGTTCAGACAGTGGTCACAGCATCAAGACTTCTTGAATTCAAGAAGCATTGGAAAAATGCTCTCAGGCATATGATGTGACTCTTGGGGTTGTCCTGTGCAGGGCCAGGAGTCGGACTTTGATGGTCTTAGTGTGCCCCTTCCAACTCAGGATATTCTGTGATTCTGTGAAGAAGTCATCCTCAGTAGAAAGGGAGGAGATCAGGAGAGCCTGATGTCCCGTAACTGCTGGTTCTGAGCAACAAAGAAAGCCAAAGAAGAATTTGCAACTGATGTGGCATATGATACCACACACGGACTCTTGTCTGAGTTAAAAAAAGACAGTCTTGCAATTTGCAAAGGCTAGATAAATTCCTAATAAGAAAAGCAGGTTATGATTTGGATCAGTAAGAATACAAAGAGTAGTTAGAATTCTAAGAATCAACTCTTGAAAAAGCAACCTGAAATTTTCCAAGCAAAAGAAATTGTCTAATAAAATGAGGCTTATAGTAAATGACAAAAGTATTGCATGAGACGGTATCCAAAATACTAAAGGAATCCAAAACAAAACACCTGCGGCAGTAAGGCAGACAGAGTTCAGAGCAGTAGCACAGCAGAAACAACACGCACAGTTGCATACATTGTCAAAATGAAAATAAGCCAAGAAAATGCCCAGGAGATACAAAACTTTTGCAAATGCAGTCAGCATATACATAGCAGAGATGGGAAAAACAGTCTTTTTTTATCAGTATTTTTGAAAGAGTAATACACGATGTTGTGATGAAAATAGAAAGAGAAGTGAAAATAGACAAAAAAAGGATCTCAGCTGATAGCTCAGGCATTTGTATCTGCCATGGTTTCATAAATATTTGATAGTGTATGTTTGTAATTTGGGAAAGTGCAGCAAACTCAGGTGTTGACAAATTGGACAAAATGGCAATACTCCTCTTATAACCCCAGAGGAAGTGGTATGGAGGCCCATTCAGCCTACAGCTTTCATTTGGGAGATCTCACTAACCACAGCAAGATGAGTAAATGGAGGCACCAGGATAAGAGGATTCACAAGCTCTTAATATTTAATTTTCTAGAAAAGCCAGTGCCCAAGCAAGACTGCTTTAAAAATTTATCAAGCAACATTTGTGAACTGAAGTCAAGGAGCTACTTGTATGTTCTTGAACTTGGGTGTTGCATTTATTTGATCTTTTCATTTAGTTTTGTACTTTTATGGATTGACCTCACCAGAAACAACCTACAAGAGGCATTTTGAGGCTCCTGTGGGCATATGCAGGCACTGAAAGAGAAACAAATTTGTGGTTTTTCTTGAAGGCAAAGAAGGAAACCTGAACAGCACTCAGGTAAAAGCAGCTTTAGGAGGTGCAGTAGCTCAGACTCTGACTATACAGAGTGTGGGGCTTTCCTGGAGGCTGAGAAATGCTAACGGCTAGGGACACCTACTACCTCATTCCCTGCACTAGTAGTGTGACAGACTCTAACTGCAAGAATGATCTAAGGAAGCTCCCTTTATTGAAAATAATTCTTAAAAAATTAATAATAATACTAAAAAAAAACCCTTGCAAGTACTTTGCACCCACTTTAATGTAGTTTAGCAATTATTGAGAAGCAATTATAACAAGGTAAATATCACTTGTGGAACAAAAAGGTTTTGAGTTTCACCAGAAATGTGTATGATTAACAGGTCTTACTTGGTTTTCAGCCTCCTTCAATTCAGGAATCAGGGCTAAATTCATAGCAGCCATGTCCTAGGGAGCAATGAATGTCTGGCCTGAGACATTCAGATCTATAGTCATACAGATAATGGCTTCTGTTTACTTCATTAGCATCTACCACATTTTTTCAAACTGCCCTTAGTAAAAGATAAGCAGAAGAAATGTCTGATGAATGAAATCCAGACACCTACATTCCAGAAAGTTCCAGTAAGAGGAAGAGTCTTGGCTTTTCTGACTTTAGAAACATAAGCATTGGAATAAACAGTTGTGGTTCCTATTCGTAGACAAGAACAACAGTTATTGAACCAAAATTCAGTCATTTATAGTTAATAATAAAAGTTAACCCGGAATTTTTCAGTAATTGTGAGTAATTCTTTAGTTTCTTTATTTACACGAGAAAGCAGTCTGTAATTGTAAAATCTCATTGCTCTTTCCGGATTATGGAAGTAATTCCTGAATCAGGTTACAATGGACTAATTTCACTTTATTTTTATAGCATATGACAGGCTGCAATGGATTAATTTCACTTTATTTTTATAACATATGAATGCTTTATATAATGTTAAACAATACGACACTGAGTATTTGTTTCTTCATCTTCTGCCCTGGAGTGCAGCGGTGTCTCTTATGTCTCCCACCACATCTGTAAGTATGGTTGTATATATATACTAGAAAAGGTGGTACAATAGGAGGCAAGAATTTAATTACTGTGGACAATACGTCCCTGGTTTCCGCTCATGGCTCTAAAAAAGTGCAAGGTCAGGCAATATATAACTAATCATAGAAATAACTATTATATCACAGGAAAGAAAAAATGAGATGTTGCTATCAATCATCTCTGTCCTTTACTGATCACCGAAATATCCTTAAGCATAGCACATTACAAGAATGTTCTCATGGAAGCATTTCACCTTGCATGGTCTTATTGGTTCTTCAAGTATACTTATAGCCATGTTTGTGTACAAAGCATACAAGGCACTAAATTTTTACCTTTGGCACAATTTTAACATAATACAGTCTACTAGCACTGATGTGAGGAAATGATTTTCAAAATCAGTCTTTAGTTACAGCACAACATCCCACTTGTATGCAAGTGAATTTCAAAACACATTTTCCTTTGTCACAAATAAAATACTATATTAAACTATCCTACATTTTAGTTCAGGAGATTATTAAAAGGAAGCTACTGAATCATAATTTGCATTTTGAGCCCTCTTAGATTTTGCATTTTGGCTTAAAATTACTGACTTTTTAAATTTAAGATAAATTTCAATTCCTTATTAATAATAAGAACTTGAACAATGAACTGTCTATTCTTCTGTATATGCTGATGTCAGCATAGACCAAATTCTGGCTTCATTACCTTTCCTATATCCCCCAAATTTCATCCCACTATAGTGTACTGAATTCACTATTATTAATTGTGAGTAGAAAATGCAGACATGAAATCCAGTGCCATGCCACCAAGGACATACTCCAGTCTTCCAGGAGATAAGACTTCATTTTGGCACTGGCCTTATCCCTTGCAAACAAAATTTTTGGAAAAAATTCCTGGAATGGCTTTATCTGCCCAAATGTGTAGCATCAGAGCTACATTTGATGCCCCTATGGTCTCTGGAGAGGTGTGAGTAATTCAACTGATTTTAGATGTCTACCTCAGGGTGAGTGAATATTCCGTAATACTTATTATTCCGTAATAATTATTTCATACTTCTGTAATGAAATAATATGCCAGACTAGCAAAAGTTCTGATTTACATCAGCACCTGAAAGTTGATATCATACCTGATACTGGTTTTACAGCATTCTATCTGTAAAACAGGAGCATTTAACATGAGAGTTCACAGTGGAAAGGAAAATGCAAGCCAAAGAGGCAAAATCTGTGCTATGGAAGGTGAACAGTTTAACTTTTTTATTTTTACTGACACTAGTAAGACCACAGGGACAAGTTTTGACATAAGAGTTTAGTCTGCACAAGATTTTTACAGACCACAGCAACCTTTAATAACATTTTGTGAAAAATAAATCTCATGCCATTTTAAAAAATATTTTTTGGTGCTGAAATGAAAGGATGGCTTTTCTATTATACATAATTATTAACTATTCTTTATCTCCCTATACAAGTCATTTTCAATGACAAAAAAGGAAAAGGTTTTATTTCTGGAAGAGAGCACAGAGGCTTTATAATGATTTGTATTCAGTGGATAGACTCCTAGAGCGGTCAATGACAATTCCATACACAGGGCTCTGACACCATTAAAGGAATTTTTAAAAATAAGGCTTATATTCTTTCTGTTTTTCTATTTGTAAATGCAGTTTTGTAAACCTATGACTGGAAAAATACATTGCTTCCACTGCTTTATGTATTTTGCTTAGCACCATTAAAAGCAATCAGATTCTTAAAGTGCATAATTAAAAGATCCGTACATCTTTGCAAAGTAGGGCCATAAACTAATTCATACTGAAAGAATGGAGAGTCTTCATCCCAGTGAAAATCAGCCTGACTGCTTTTGTAGAATTTTTCCATATGGCAATACTGGATAGTCCAAGCTGCATCCCTTTAATGACAAACAAAAATAATGTGCGTGTAAGCACCTGTAAAAAAAAAAGCCAAACCAGAAAAACCAAACAGTTAAAAAAAAAAAAAAAAAAAAAAGACGAAACCTCCCCCAAAATCATGCCCTATTTGAATCTTTTGCATTACTTCTGTACAGGTCATGAGCTATAAACGAGTTCTGTTACTTCACTTGACCTGTTTCCATCAACATTTTTCTGTAGCTCTGTAGTTGTATTTTCATTATGTTTATTTACTGCAAGATGTTTCCTGTTATATTAATCTGCCTTGCTTTGAACAGAAAGAACTGTTCAAACCATGAGGCAGACACTAAAAAATCAACTATTCAGAATGAGAAAGTTCTGCCAAACTTTTGCAGAAGGGCGCAACACTTCGCAAAATTTGGGCTCAAAAGTACAGTACTTCTAACCATAGAACAGAAGTGGCTCAGAACCTGTGAAGTTGGACTACAGTGGTTGCATCATCAGGAAAGAATAAAAACATGACCACTTGATGATTAGGAAAGTGAAAGACATTCTAAGAATAAAAATAATGTTTCAAGAATAGTATATATGTATATATTTGGGTGGGAAAAAAAAGGAGAAAAGAGACATTGAAATTTATGCATCAAAATAATATGCATCCTTATTTTGGAAGGACCAGGAATACCATTTCATAAGAGTTTTATGTTGTTTTTTTTTTTTTCCCCTCCTAAAATAATGATGGAAATCAGAGAACTGAAGCTTTGGAAATAGTTTATATTTCCTTATCTATTCTTGTATCACAGACTCTTGCTGCAGCACAATAAAAAGTAACATCTTTGTTTATATAAACTGGCTTACTAAACCAGCAGGCCTCACAATTTTCACACAGCAACATATTCTTATGTGTTAAATGTGAACTGCATGTTATTCAAATGCTAATTTCCATAAATTCAAATAGAAATAGGTTGGGATTTTCTTCAACCTTCAAGTCAAAACAATAAACCTTTCCAACACACTGTCAAAAATTACAAAGTGATTTCAAAGTAGAATTCAGTAATGAAGTTCATTTGAACTCTCTTCATTAAGGTTGAACAAGTAATGATTGCAACATCCACCTGCAAATATTTATTTCAATGATATACTACGAGCTAAAAAATATCATTAGTCTTTTTGTACCCTCTAGCTAGACATCTTTAAAGAGAGGCATCATAGGCCATCTGTAGAATAGACCATTAGTAAAGATAATTACCAAGAAGAAGAGAACCACTGGAGTAATTGAGTGTTCTTTGAGACATTAATATAGCAACAAACAATTAAAGTATTCCTCTGTCTGGTTCCATCACTGAAAGCACAGCTTTGCACACGAGGTGTGTGGGTAACCCTATCTGCTTCGATGGCGTAGAGCTATCTGACTGAAGACAGCATATATCTGTTCATGAAACTGTACCTAATTTTCCTAATTTTTATGCAAATTTCTCATCTTCATTTGCAATGTCAAAAGCAAAACACTGCTACATGAAGTATGAGAATATTTTCAGTAGGCTTTGAAATATCTCCAAATTAGCAAAAATATTCTCAAGTCTCCAATGGACAGCCAATTAAATATATAGTGTGCTGCTCCAGTGAGGTAGTGTGACTTTCTCTGATTCTTCTTTGGAAAGAAAGGAAATTATAATATTTGTTTAGGAAGTTGTCATTATATGTGAAACAAAATGCCTATGGATCCCTATATCTGATATAAAAGAAGCAATAAACTCAATAAATTACCTTTGACAACTTTGGGATTTGCCCATAAAACCTTTCTTCCCCAAGGGATAAGCACTTGCTGATCTAAAATGTCTTCAAAGCTAAAATGAGAATTTATTCACAAAATGGCAGTTCAGGCTCTCACACTGTTGTTCTGAATGGTTCATCACCTTGATTGCTTAGGGGGAGGATCTATCGAGGATAGTTTGGTGACAGTTTTGCCATTTAATGACAGGAAAAAGAGCACCAAACATTTAAAATTTAGGCCTTCAAGGAACTCCTTTGTGGATACACATGTGCATACGTTATTAATAAAAACTGCCAGTGATCATGGCCTGATGCTGTGCAATGCCAGGACACCATGGATGATGGAAGTGCAGAGGAGAAGGAGAGAAAAAAGAAACTCTTTGGATAGATATTTTGTCACTTTCTTTTTTTACTTGTCCTTGATATTTCCACTACTGGCCTTTCCATTGGTCTTTCTTTGCGTTTTCCACGTTCCTTATCCACTATATTTTTTTCATTTAGTATGATTATGCTCATGTGTGACACTTCCCTTAGCAACTTTTTGTTCTTTTTAAAATTATTTTTAAATTTCTTAAGAATCTTAAGCCTCCATGGCTACTCCTCACTTAAAAGAAAATTATACAATTGTTTGTTATTTTTGCATTGGTTTAAGAGTTTTTAATTTCATTTCCCTGGAGCCTTTTGTTTTCTGTGTGCCTCTCTAAACACCATCTGCTCACGTAATTTGATTGAACACACAATCCTGGGGCCTGGGCCTCCTCTTGTACCTTTACCACTCTTCTACATCTCTCAGATTCAATGGAGATATTTTCATTTGCAGCGGCATTATTGAGAGCACAACCCTAAAAGATGAAACACTGATTTATTAATCCATCCATCCTGTTTGAAGATCTTCCCCTTATGTATTCATGGGACTAGAGAATGACTCTCTAGCCTAGAAATGCTCATATCATGTCACACCATAAGACACAGAACATACACCCTCACTTTTCTGCCAGAGAACCACCAACACAGTCCTCACACTATGTCAGGTACTTGGAAATGAACAGGAAGATGACGATCTTAGTTTTGAAACAAAACTTTGAATGAGGTAAAATGGTAGAAATTATTGAACTGAAGTCTTTAGGAGTACAATGTAACACAGCAGAGAAAAAGAGATTTCCTGAAAAAAAGTTTCATTACTCTTTCACCAAAAGGTGTCAAGGTAGTAGTAATAGACTCTAAATAATAATACATCATTATTTTATTTTCTGAAAGTAAAAAACATCAAGAATGTATTACCAAAACAATCTTCTGGCATTTTTTCTTGAGCCTTTTTTAAAAATAATTTCTGAGTACTCCTTTTAGAAATAGGACCTGTTTTAAAATTTTATTTAAGGTCAACTAGCATTGGATAAAAAAAGAAACAGGTTAAATTTCACCAAGTGCCCAGAAATCAAATAATCAAGTTTTGTAAAACTGATTTAGTATTCCTCATTTTAAAATAGTTTTATTTTTACTTTAGAAAGAAGACTGTATGGAGCATTTTACTGTGTAAAAGTTAAAGTTTTTACTTCAGCAAACCACATAAATTCAATATGACAAAACTGAGATCTGTATGCATATTCAATAATTTACTTCCATTATGTCATAAAATGGGAAGTTAGAGAGTAGAAAAATAATTTCCTTAAGGCAATCACTTAGTGTTTTGACATTTCTAAAATGGGACAAGACAGAGAGTAATACCAGAGAAAATATCCTCACACAATAATAATCAAATCAGAGGGAAAATGAGGTGAAGCGTGAAGGTCTCAACTCCATGATTTGTTTAATTACATTTTTTATGTTATTTTTTTCTGCTCTGCCAGCCTGTGTAATTTCTTCACTGAATTTTACATATCAAACTGAGTTTACATTTTAGATTGGTCCCAACAGCTTTCCTCTAAGAATGCTTGGTTTTGGCCCTGTTTCTGTCAATTCTGAAATATATACCAAGCAAGGAATAATAGAAGGAAACTCAGGAGTGGAAAGAAGGATGAGCGAAAGACGGGAAGAGAAGGAAAGAAACTGAGGAGATCCAGGAAAAAGGGGACAAAAGCCCAGCTAGATGGATGTAGAGAGAGCATTTGAAGGGGGTGCCAGATAACTTGCATAATGGTTCCAACTAATGAGCATTCATTGCTGTGTTTCACCTCTAATCTGTGAAGTTTACAAATGTAGGGGAATAGTATGAATTTATCACCAGCAGGTTTTAATTACAGTTCATTCCACCCCAGCCTACACTTGCCAGATCTTTCTGAGTGATCTGATGGATATACACTCACGACAAGTG
The DNA here is from genome assembly GCA_013397755.1 of Cnemophilus loriae. NCBI lineage: Eukaryota > Metazoa > Chordata > Aves > Passeriformes > Corvidae > Cnemophilus > Cnemophilus loriae. The sequence goes on along the minus strand of VZTF01002612.1, from coordinate 1,035,757 downwards.
CTTCTGGAGGAATCAGCTGTTTGTGAAGCAACATGTGCAACACAATACTGATTCCTAATGCTTCTTCATCTTCATTGAAGAAGATTTAATGACAATGGGAAAAGGGGGTGGTTAGCCACAAAGTGACTAGATAAGTCCAGAAATTATATTTCATATATTGTGTGTACTGTTGAAAGTAGGATGCGAAACACCATGATTAGAAAGCCATACATAAAGCTATGAAATGCAAAGAAAAACAAAAGAGCAAGAACAAAACAAACCTTGAAGCTGAGATTAAATACACTTCCAATGGCTGGTTGAATTTCACTGATGAAAGCTATCAGATATGTATGATATGACCATGAAGCAGCATCTGCAAATTTGCAGGGCATTTTGTAACTATTTAACACTCCTTCGTAGGGGCACTTATGAATAATGTGCTGTTTCTAACTATATCCCTTATATGATCCTCAAATAATTACATGCAAATAGAAAGGCTCCAAGAACTTAGTTTGCCAAGATTTTAACTCCTTTGAACAACCAACTGTATGCTTAAGAATTTTAATCAGAAATGCCACAGCACAGACCCTAGAAAAAGCTGAGGGTCGTATCTAGTTTCAGCTGCAGAACCTTATTCAGGAAGAACTGGCCAAGTTCTCAAAGTCACGATTTTCTCCAATTTCATAGGCATAGCTACAGTTCTGATACAGTTTTCTTCATGGCTTATTTTTCAGGCTCATAGTTCTGTTTTACCCAATCTGAACCTCTTTTACGTTTGTTTCTTCCCTTACTTCTTTGTTTTAGTTTAATTTCTCTGACATTGTTTCTGGAAAACTGGCATATTGTGGGCAGGTATTAGTTCTAACCAGATTATTTCATAATGGGCTAAGCAGAATGGCAATGCCGTGGATTTTGCTTCCTGGGAGATTCAGTTCTCACTAGCTTTTCCATAATTTTGGGGACATTTCCCATATTCCAAGCACTGGCTGAGTTCATAAATAGCAAGTGCTTATGTAATATATCTTTGCATTTCTGAGGAAAAAAAAATCACAGCCAATAAGGTAAAGGAGAGTTAAATACATTGCCTAAAGCAGGGTTAGTTCTGCTTGTTTGTTCAAACCAGCTGTGATTATTAAGGAGAAGAGCCAATTAGGTGCAGAACAGGTGACTCAATTTACCTTAACTCCTTGATTAGACAAGAGAAACGAATTTTAAAAAAATTTCAAAAGCACTTCAGCAAGATACATGTTGACAGAACACCAATTAACAGAAACAACATATTAGTGTCTAAATACAAATACAATACTGTGTATGGAGAACTTGGGGCCCACATGACAAGGAATGCAAAGAGAATGGAGAACAAGACTTGCATATGAACATGTGAAGAAACATGTGAAGAAAACATTGATAGTAGCTATCTACTTATTTCCACTAACGAGCATACGTTTGTTATACTTAAATATATTATGTACTATAATAAAAGCTATACATGTTTGGCACAGTTTATACAGATACATCTAGTAAGGGAAAATTATTGTGAAGGACATAATTGAAACAAGAAGTGATAGCAGTTGCCTAGAGATCTGCAGTTAAGTTCTCTCTCTAAAGACAATCAAGGTTTTCATATATACATCAATTAGACTTTGATTGTGATGATAAATATTCAAAGACTTCCTGCAAACACCTTAATGTAAATATTACAGAAAAATTCCATAATTCCTGTAAAGCGAGGCTAAGACAAACTATCAACTATTCAACACCTAAACAAAAACCTTTCCATTTCAGAAGAGTTTAAAAGATCCTCTTGATTTGAAGATTAAAGAAGGTCAAAACAATTATTTGAAGTTAACTGAAGATGGAAAATCTAGAAATGGATATGTCTGAAATTCTATCAGGAGGTACTTTGCAGAGAAGTACTTGGATATTCATCTGTCCCTTCAGAATTAAATCACTTTGGTTTATTTCGGTTTTATCCATCTTCATTGTACCATTTTACTGCTAACACTCCAAATGAAGCATTATTACTCCACCTGATCAAACTCTCTCACACCTCTTTTCTGTAAGAAAACCTAATGATTTCTCTTGACCTTCTTGCCTGTCTGAAATTTCAGTTAAACTGTCATTTTAAGTTTGACAGAACTATGTTTTCCTATGAAAAACAGACCTTTTTCCCCAAAACAGTTCTAAGGAAAACATAAAGAAAAATACTCAGCAGTTATGGGAGAGCATCTCCACATCGGTTCTTCAATTTGAAGCAAAAACACTACCATGAAATTAATGTCTGAAAAGTTCTAATACATGCTATACCATGAGTTTTAAATATTGTATATGAGTATTGATATCAACATGTAAATCCTGTAATCTAGTTTGACCCTGTATCTATCATTGAGTGTTAGAAATAATTCTATGTTTCTTTCTCTTAATATATTTTGAAAACTAAGAAAGCAGTAATCTCTAAATATAGAAGAAGTTATTAGATAATAATGTTCAGAAGCATAAATTAGAGGATCAAACATTTTAAAGTAGAACAATCTTAGCAGGTTCTCTTCTTTAATCTTAATTTTAGTTTTAGAGTGAACACATTGATGGAAGAACAACTGAATATATAAAAATCCCTTTGCTTAGGGACTCTCACTAGATTTCAAATCTAGGAAATAACATTTCTCGTCTTTGAGAAGAAATAAAAAGCAAGCCCTCCATCTTTTAAAATGCATTAAGAAAAAATCTTTGGTGGAAATTGAGTTACGGTTTATCTCAAACATCACTGAGTCCTCAAATAATTCACTGTTGTTGGAAGCACGTAAAAGCTTGTGTGGCTTTCACATAAATGGCATGCCACTACAGCATAGCTCTGGGCATGAAATACTTTCATTTTGGAACACGGATGGGTGACAACCTTTTCTTGATCAGTGTCTAAGTGATAAGTACAGGCTATAATACAGTTACTAAGAAACGGCACACTGGAATCAATGCTACAAGCCAGGTTCTAAATCCCAGTCAAGAACTGGTAACTTTCATAATGAAGCTGTGTGGTTACCGTTGCGCAGCTGCCTAAGCTTCCCTGCTCGGTGACTGAGGCTTCTCACCAGCAGATTCTCATCCTGGTCTTGCACTAGAATCACTGCCTGAACATTTGTCAGTGAATTCAATGATATAAAACAATTTCTTCTTCCTATAGTTTAGCCAATGGAAAGTTGACAAATATTGACTATATTACTATTCGGGGTATTTCCAGGCAAATTCCTACATAGGGAGTAACAAAGAAAAAACATATTCAATTAATATTTTGCTTGTAAAAAAATGCTCCTATTTTTATTATTTTTGGAGATGAGCTAATCACAATAGAAATTAGGCAGTTTTTGCCTTCAGTTATGTATTTATAATGTGAATATGTAAATATCTAGATAGTCATCCTGACAGAAATTAATTATACATTCTTTGTGTTACTCCTTAAATTTATATCTAAGGTAATTAGAAACAAGATTTGCTTTCTATATTATCAGGATTCTAGGGAAGTGCAGTTGTACCAAATTTTTGTTGCATAAGAAATATGAGCAGCCAGGTGAGGTGGTTCAAAGAAAGTCATGGAGTACTTGAAGAGGAATTCCTTGTTTTGCTTTGCTTGTGTGTGTGGCTTTTGCTTTATCTATTGAATTGTTTTTATCTCAACCCATGAATTTTCTCACTTGTACTCTTCAGACTCTCTCTCCCCCAGTCCTGTTGGTGGGGGAGTGAGCAAGCAGTTATGTAGGCTTGAGTTGCCAACTGGGGTTAAACTACAACAGCCACTCTGATTTACAACCTGTTATGTGAAAATACTATAAATTTCAATTCTTATCTGTTAAATCTTTCAGTCCAGCAGAAATCAAATTTTCACACTAGAATCAGCCTGATAAGTATTTTTAAAACCAGGTATTCAGGTTTGTCTCATGCAGAAAAGCTTTTCTTTCTTTCAAACAGACCAATATTGACATGCCTGTAACAAAAAGCCAAGGAGAAAAAACATGCTGTAGGGGTGGGTCTTCTCTAAGTTCTAGACTTATTCCTTTCCAGCACCTAATATAACCACTCAATATAAAAGCATTAAAAAGACATGCTTTTCTTACAAAACTCTAAGCCATAGAAACTACCTTATATTTAAAAGGGAGACATGAAAATTGCTTATCTAAGTAAACGCTAACTCTGTGTAAAGCTGAGAGATTTGGGCTGTGGTTTCAGGCACAGTTCAGAGTTTATTTAGTGAACTTCATACTGCTACTGTCAAAGACTCATTCTATGAGATCTCTGTTTTCTCAACTATCAGTGAAATCAATATGATACTGCACACAGCCTGTTTGTCTGGAAGCAGGATGTTTGAGTGTTTCACTTAAGAACTGGAGGGAAAATATCCTGCATGAAATGTCTGAAACAAAGTTTCAGAATTTTCCACAAATTAAAAGGAAAAAAAAAAAGTTAAAATATCACTTTCTCAGGAGACTAATTCTAGGAAACAATCTTTTCCAGACAACTTTGCAAAGAAAACCATAAAGATGCTACAAGACATTCTTTTCTAGATTATCTTTTGCTTTCTCTCACCAATTGTGTTTCTCTGGAATATTTTTCACTAGATTAATCTTATGCTCTTCAACACACTCACAAGATCATCAATCTCACTCTCAAACTGCTATAAATGAGTGATTCACATTGGCACCACAGCATCTGCCAATCCTGTATTCCTCCCTATTGTTAATGTATCAGTTTAAAGGTCAGTAGCACAACCTGAAGGAAAGACTCGCTTGCCTAAAAGAAAGTGCATCTCTTACAGAAAAAGCATGGAAATGTTCTGTCTCCATGTTACACCAGAAGCAGGAATCTCCCCTTCCTGTTTTTTTCTAAAAGTTGGTCAGTTTTATATTGAGTTGATGAACTTCTCGGAGGAAGATTAAATTTCCTCTAATTTACTATCTTCCATCAGGCCCTACCTCTGCTTTGTGTGTAAATCCAGGAAGAATGAGGCCCACCACTTTAAATAGAGCATTCCATGCATAAGTTATCATGACAGCCTATTTTACCCAGAAGTGTAATTACAGAATCTCAGAGATGCTAACTAAGAGAAAAAAAGCTGCATAGCTAAACGAATGCTTGTGCATCTCGCTAAAAAATTTCCTCACGTTTGCAGAATCAAACAGGAGGGAGAGAAAGACAAATCAAAGGAAAGCAGGTCATGTGCATGTAAGTATGTGCATCCTCTGTACCCCAGGACTTTATTGTGCTGCTTAGGCAGCGCCCTGAGCCAAACAAAAACCTGCTGAGTATCACAGAGCCTTTTGCATTTAACAATGCCCTAAAATCTTCCCAGTGCTCTATCTTGAAAGGCTCCAGTGTCCGCCAGTGCACTAACTTGATTTGCCCATGCATTAGAATGCCCATGCAGTTAATGCTACACTGTGTTTCCTGTATGAAGAACAGCAGGATGGTGATACAGCATCTGTCAGGACAGGATAAAGTGTCACACTTACTATCATCTAACCAAACTTGTCTCCTGACCAAGCCAAACCACAAGTGTAACCCTAAAATAAAAACACAAATAGAGACAGAGAGATAGCATGTCAGACAGTTACTAATTTACACCAGTTGTGTATTGGTGTACACATACTCTACAATTCTGAAGGACCCAAGTAAAAATCGTGACCGAAACTCGCCTCCTAGAGAGTCAGTGATCCAGATTCTATGAAAGTGTTCATTAAAAGCCTTACTCACCTGGTATTGTTACCATGGCATCCACCTCACCCACAGGTCTGAGCCACTGTGTTACTTAGTGATGTTGTCTGGTGGGGAAAGGAATTTGAAAAATGTCTCTGGAGAGGGCTGAGAAGCACTCTTAAATTTGCATAAAGCAATTTATCTTCTTGCTCTCCTTATTCTTAATCTTAAACTGAAGGACTATCCACTTACCCCAAATCATATTTTTTTCCCAGAGGTGATATATACTATTAGCCTCATTTTGACAGCTAGGTAGTTACTCTTCACACTTTCTTGTGAAGGAAAAGGAAAGGTATTAGTGACTCTACAGGGTGGCACAGAGGAAGAGCTTACTTTTGATACTCTGAACCTTCCTGTGTTAGATGCCTAGAGTCAAGTAGTCTTAATATCCTGCAAATTTGTGCTCTAGATACTATATTCAAGCTCTAATTTCATTTGATGATGCAAGGGTATGTGAGAAAGTAGGTACCTACAATACACCACCCTTAATCCTTTGATGCCCAGGATACAGTGCCAACAGGACATGTCACTGTGGTACAGAACTGATCAATGCTCTGCACTGCAAACCTACAAGTACTGAATATACTCCTCACCTTTGGAGAAAAATGTATTTGGAAAATATATCATTTTTTCCTCACAGTTTTTATAATATTTATTTTGGACAAGGCTCAATCACAAAACGTGGACAAATTTTCAGTTTCAGAAAGATTTTTTTCTTTCTTCACTACTAAATTTAAAATAAAGACATATAACAATAGTCAGAGAAAAAAGGACTAAGAGTACCTCTGATAGGAGTCCTCAAAACCATTACTAACCTTTGGTAAACCTTAAAAATAGAGGGAAAAGGGCCACAGCATGCAAATCTCTCTATGAGAGTAGGACTTGAGTGCGTAAACACCACATCATAAAACTGCAATACAAAACTGACAGCTCATGTAAACACTGTGGCCATCCAAGGCTTCTTCACAATAAAAGTCTGGCTGCATGCACAAATCATTGCATATTCTTAACATATGAATGCTTCAGAAAGAACTGAGAAATGTTACAGAAATCTAGTAAGTCTAAGTTTTGCTATATTATACTTAATGGTTTCCCTCTCAGTAACAGGGAGGAAAAAAAAAGATATCTGAAGCTGAACAATCACATCTTAAAAGTAACGGCTTTCATCAGCAATGCTGGCATTTATTTGTGTCTCTGTGGCTTCATTTTTCTCAGTGAATGTGAACTCATTTCATAGTTTGCAGATCTAAGCTTGTAAGACCATTCTGAATCAAGAAATCTGCACTTTATACAGACTATCAGGCAGCAGTTCTGCTGACAGCAAAATACTTAACGCCAGCTAACAGCATCTATGAAGCAACAGAACAATTCCTATATTGCCTGGATTTCTCTAAGGGCTTTGACACGGTCCCCCATAACATCCTTTCTAAATGAGACGGAGATGAATTTGATAGGTAGATTGTTCGGTGAGCATGGAATTTGTTGGATGTTGCATCCAGGCTGTAGTGGCTCAATGTCCCACTGACAAATGGTGTCCCTCAGGGGTCTCTACTAGGACCAGTGTTCTTTAATGTCTTCGTCAATGACATAGAGGGATCGAGTGCACCCTCAATCCATTTCCCAAAACCACCAACCTGAGTGATGCAGTTGACACGCCTGAAGGATGGGATGCCATCCAGAGGGACCTGGAGAAGCTCACGGAGTGGGCCCATGTGAACCTCATGATGTTCAACAGGGTCAAGTGTAAGTTCCTGCACATGGGTCAGAGCAAACCTCTGATATCAATACAGGCTGGGTGATTAAGGGATTGAGAGCAGCCCTGCTGAGAAGGAACTTGGACGTGCTGGTGGATGAAAGACTGGATACGAGCCAGTAAGGTGTGATTACATCCAACTATATCCTAGGCTGCATCACAGGAAGCTTGGCCAGTCGGTCAAGAGAGGTGATTTTGCCGCTCTGCTCTTGTGATACCACACCTGGAAGACAACTCTGAAATCCTCAGCACAGGAAATATATGGACCCACTGCAGCCAGTCCAGTGTAGGACCGCAAAAATGATCAGAGGGTTGGAGCAGCTCTTCTGTGAAGAAAGGCTGAGAGAGTTGGTGTTGCTCAGCCTGGAGAAGAAAGGCTCCAGGGAGACCTTATAGCAGCCTAGATGACCTTTAAAGGTCCTTTCCAGCCCACGCTATTCTATGATTCTATGATTATGAACACTTCCACCTGTTGTCAAACGGCACAACTTTCCAGATGGGTACAACAGCAGGGTTTGTGGTTCAGGTCATATGTATGTCATGAAAAAAACACTGGCTGACTCCTTACAAAGCAACCTGCAAACTGATATCTGAGTGAGCATCATGTGAACTATCCTTAGAGTCAGGATCAGTCATGTCAGGTATTATGTAATACTGTTGTTTACCACTGCACCTTGTGATAGGTGGTCACTCAGGGGTATCCAGTGCACAGCCCTTTACTATGCTGTAGTCATGCCCTGAAGTGTCCACTCGTGCTGGACACACTACAGGATTACATTTCTTGCCTCAGTTTTCAAGGTGACAGTTTGCTAAATCAGCTTACTCATAGGCTTGTGACAATTAGCAAATGTATTTTCATTCAAAGTTCTGCTTAAAGAGAGATCTTTTCTGTCTTAAAAGATTTCATTTAGCCAGGGCAATTAACTTAAGCTTCTCTGAAGATTTTACAATTCAAGAGCTAGTGCTATTCTATTATCATGAGAATTTTGTAAGCATTCCCCAGCTCCTGAAAATACTCCAACTCCATGTTGAGTATTTTCACATATTTCAGTGGAATTGAATATTTATTGCTTCATTTTAAAAGTATTTCTGGTTTCATTGTTCCACACTACAGATGCTGCAACAATATGAACAGGGACATTTTCTTGTCTTTAACATTGTTACAGTTTTAAGATTTCAGTTATCTCTTCTGATGTGCGTCAACAAACTTCTCACAGTCATCTAGCAGTCACAGCTTTTCTTCACTCCAGAGAGCTACGTGAACAGAAGGACTACGAGCTCCATGATCACAAACCCCAGCAATACAACCAGATGGACCAGTTCAACTGGCTTCACAGCACAATTCCTAGACCACAGCACTGATTATGGACAATCCATCCACTAAAAAGACAGTGATAGAGCAGGGTGGAAAGCAATTCAACCTACATCTCACCTGGTGGCCATCTCTGGCAGGGCTTAGACTTTCTTGATATTTTAACTGGTTGCCTGGAAGTTCCCTGTGTGGTTATCCTTTGTCATGTGAAATTTTCAGAAGCTTGTCCGTGGGCAGCCAATCTTCTGTTCACCACCCGGAGCACCGCAGCGCCTGCGGCTAGTGGATAACCATTCACTTCCCAGAGGAGGAAGCAGTGGTAGATGCAGTGGTATTTTGCACATCAAAGGGATTAAAGCACTTAGCAGAGGATTAGAAACCTGATTCTAGACTCTCCTGAGCCTACTATCTCCAAATCCAGCAGAATGTACCAGCCACAGCCATACAAAAGGAGGAAACCCTCTGATTTCTCTAGGCATTTCAAACTGCCTTTGTTAGTGGTTTACTGGGCTTCTCCCAGAAGATTTATCTGTGACTATTTACCACATTACTGTCTCCTGCCCTTTGCTCAAAGTCATAAAAATGAAACATAGCACTTTACTCAAAATCTTACTATGGACAAATGGAAAGACACTATACATAAAGATTTAAAAATTTACTGTTAATTCAACAGTCACATCATCCAAATTATCTAATTAACACAACAAAACCCATTAATCATAGCTATACCAAACTCTTGTAGGACCTACTAATTTCATTTGACGTATTTGTCTACCCAACATTCCTCTTTTTCCTAGGGTCAAGCCCTACAGTCTTCCTCAAACAGAAAGAGGTGTAAGTAGAACATGTTGTGAACAACCTGGGATCCTTGCTGGGAGTATGATGTTCACAGTTGTGGGAGTTTCTTCCTTTTCTATCCTGTGGTATACTTAGAGCTCTATTTATATGTCGTCTTATCACACTCTGCCTCCTTCTCGCTGGTTCTCTGCTGAAGTCTGATCGCTTCCCTCCCTGGCCTCAGCTGACACCAAGGGCTGTTACTTGCACAGCAGTGCTGCCCTAGATCAGACAGACCTTTACCTTATTCATGGTTTTCACAGAGCTTCTGCTCACACACAGGGGAGGCAAAAGTCACTCGGCCTCACTTAAAGCAATCTGAAACTGTGCCAAGACAAACCCACACATGCTGACACCCTGCGCTGCCAACTCAGTCCAGCACCTTCGGCCTTTTACCAGTAATGGGAAATTCATGTTTTCAGAGCTACAGCAGCTCCATTCTGACCTTCTGACCTTCTGACCTTCCTCCTCCTTTTTCTGTCTAAAATATAACCTCCATTTATTAAGTGCACTTGTCTCCATATGTGCATACCAGTTCGGGAAACAAGATCCACTTATGTTGTGCTGCTCCTCCTCACAATTTGTACATTACAAATTTGGAGAAGACAGCCAGGATTCTATCAGAGAAGCTTTGTCTATGTCAAAGAAATAAATCAGGCATTTTTTTAAAAAACAACCCAGAGCTCTATCAGATCTTCCTTTATTCCTTCAACTGGACCGATGGGGTGGAAAAGTGTGCTGACTATTTTAATTACAGTTGTACTTAAAATTTATTTCCCTAGTTGCTATTCTGAGCTTGACAAAAAAAGAATTACCAGAGGAAACTGGTTATCTATACTGAGTTGGAGGTTAGTTCTGTGTCTTTATAACAATCCTCTCTGACTTAAATCTTTAAATTTGGAAATATATCTAATGCAGCATTGTCTTTCTGTTCTCCTATTGAGATCATTGATGAAAGAGAGTGTAGAAACAATCTCTTTTATAGCATATGTTTTTGATAATGCATTACCAGATTCCTCTCTTTATGAAGAGTAGATAAGAATGATACCTTCAAGAAGTTTACAGATGTCTTACTAAGACTTTTCTATAATGTGGAAAGTACTCGGTAATGAAAATAGAATTGTTCTTAGATACAAAATAAATCATAGAATTCTTAGACTATTATCCCTTTGTCCTCTCCATTCTTTTCAAAGACTGCAATTTGTGCAGTATTTTGATGCACAATAGTCTCCAATTTTAATTTTTTCCTAATTCTGTAAGTTGATGAATGCATCTCTCTCTGGAGATATCTACAACTACCATCTACTCTCATAAAAAATGGTTGTATTAAGAGTAACATAATGATAAAGTGGTTCACTGATTTCACAAAATCAGTTTTATTACCCTTAAAGTAACAGACTGAAGGAAATATAAATTTAAAAACAGAATAGACAAATAATTCTTTGTAATCTAAATGACCAGTTTAGGGTTTTGTTCATTTTTTGAAAACTAACTGAAATTTATAAAATGAGTGTGCTTTAGAGGTCCTGGATATTTTATCATTAGGAATCACAGAAGAGCTCAGGTAAATGTTAATATTGTATTAGATACACAATCTCATAAAACTAAAGGTTTTTAGAACAATCAACTAGCTAACTGTCTTGTTATTACTAGAAAAAAATGTCCTGTAGATATTTTCACTAAATATGACAGGAAGCAATATAATTGACCACACTCATCCCTTAAAAATATTAACTGCACTTTGAAGAAAGGCAAACGAACTGAAAATCAGCACTAAAAGAACAACACAACTCCAGTCTTCCTAAAAGAGACATTTGTCAGCTGCTGCCACTTTTCCTTGCTTAATTTAGCATGAATTGTTATTTCAGGATGTCATGATTGCTGTAGAGTGGTTTATTATTTAAATCACTATGGTATTTCAATGAAATACTCAAAATCAGAAGACCATATATTCAGAGTGCATACATGGTGTCAGATGTTTGTGAATCACAAGTAAGCTTCAGAGACTGACACTGACTTGTGAACAGATCCTGAATCCCTAAATGAACTCCTGAATATCTTCAAAACCTGAATTAAACTCTTACTCATCAAATTTCTTTAATATTCTGTGTAGTCACTCAGTAAAGTATCTCATCAAGGTTAAACTAAAATTTTGCTTCCAGGACAAGGGTGGGGAAAAGGACTCTGACACGCCCTTGAAATACAACCATAGGAGCTGGAACTTGTTACTATTGATTTATATATACAAAATTTAACAATAAAAAGCTTTGCATTCAAACAATTAAAAATACTCAAGGAAAGCTTGGAAATTATCTTGGCTTTGGACAGTGAAAGATTAAACACAAGAACCTGTGCTATTTCAAAATAGTAATATATTTAATGTTTTTTTCTTCTGTTACATTGCTGAGACATGCTCAAATTCCATTTGTCTTCCCTGCAGTTGCATTATAAAAGTGTAATTAACCCCTCATCCTTCCCCCAAGAAATAAACAACTTTTAATCACTATTTAAAGAATATATCCAATACTCCACATCTTAGGATTTTATATATATAATATCACTATTTATACTCCAGAACATTTCTAGTTGACTTTTCATGAGCATACAGTGTCCTTAGAAGCCAACCTTGAAGGAACAAGACTTCAGTGGACGCCAGGAGCAAGGGTAGCTCTCCAGTGCATTGTCACAGCAGAGCTGTTTCCTTGTCTGTCACCTTCCCCTATAAGTTTTTGGGTGCCAAGACTGAGCAACCTCTCTGGACCCCACACACCCCACTCTCCACTTTTGTTCACAGTTTTCTCTGCTAAACAGTGGGGGCTGAACAGGGCTGGACACCCAGGCAGCGAGACCCTTCTACCTGTGACTGAGCCAAGGGACTTGCTCAGTCCCACCGCTGCTGAGTGGCTTTGTAAGTGACATGATGTGGCTGCCTCTGAGCCAGGCTTAGCACTTCAGACATTTCTCTTGGAGTAGAAATCTTCTCTCTTGCATAATACCAACATCTTTTTATACTTTAAGCTACTGTCTACTTTTGTCACGCCTAAAACTGACCCTCCCCTTCATACTATCTTCAAGAGCATAACAAGGTCTCATTATTAGCTAGGACTATTTCTGTCTCATATTTATTCTAAATTCTCAACTGGGAGCACTGAAAGTCTGTGTTTTGTGATTAGACTTGAACATTTACATGTTCATGGAACAACACCTTATGCTTTTCAAAATTATATATTTATCCAGATTTTGAAGCATACTTGAGTAATAACATCACAAGATGCCAGAAATTGCTAATATACTCAGACATTGGCTACCATTAGACATAACTAATATGCCAATGATTTCATATGAGAAGAAAAAAATAAGCAGTCTGATGTAACTTCTCACATAGTTATAGGTACACATTTTTCAAAGACAGCTTACGTGAGATAGGTTGTTTGTGCTGAATCTACAGTTTTGGCAACTGAAATCAGCCTCAACCTCTAAACACCAGGTTAGTAACTTCCAGTTTGCCAAAAAAATACTTTATCATAAATATTTCAGTAAATTTCTCACCACTACGGATGACTTAAGCATGGGAACTTCAAGTAATCATGAGATCTCTTGGACTTCACCTCCAAGTCATCTCCTTCAGACAGAAAAAGTGTTTACTGATTTCATATTTTTAAAAGAAAAAAAAAAGTTAAATATCCAAATAAATTGAAAATTAAATGTGAGATTTAAATATCAAAAATATTTATGTTTTTTAGAACCTCTGAGAGTCTTTATTGCATATTAACTGATCAATTATTATCAAATATTTTGCAGGTTAGAAAATATATATATTCCTTCATAAAATATGTTACTGTTAGTATTCTGACCAGGATTTATTAAGATCTATTATCACATTTTGAAATCTCTAGAATGGTTAACTTAACTCTTTTTTTCTAAGTTCTAAAATAGAATGAGGTACAAGGGAAAAAAAAAAGAAAGAGCTAACTTCAATCTAACAACATATTGCATCTATAAATAATAAATATTAATATATAAGAACTAAATATTTATTTACAATAAGTAAATGTACTGATTTGTCTGTCCAACACTTCCATTTAGAAAAAGGAATTAACCAAACATATCAGTAATAACTAAGATTATCACTTTGCAGATGCAAAAGTCTGCTCATTATGCATTTGAACTAAAATGGTTGCATTTCTATTCTAGAAATCCCTCTCTAATCCTCAAAGGCACCTGCACAGCAGGGCCAGCATGGTGGGCCATAGTGGAGCCCAGGATCTGCAATCTGTCCACCAGTGGTTTTGGTTCTCCAAGTCACCAGTGGCAGAGAAGTTGTCTCTGTAATTGCATCTGTTCAGTGACCACTTCTTCTCAATCAATGGATATTGCAAGTTTGGCTTTGTAATCTGTGTAAGAAGTATTTCCTGTCTTCAGCATTCCACACATGAATTCCTAATGATGAAATGCTAAAGTATGACTGATATTGTGCACCTTTACTGTAATGTGGATAGCAATTCTTACATCACACATGAATTAAATGTCAAAGCAAGGCTAATTACATTCCCATTTGTAAATAAAAAGTATGTATTCTGATAGTTCAAGTGCTATTAGTTTTATTCAGACTTACATAAAATATATTTTATCTGCAGTGGGCTGCACTTTAGTTCTTCCTTTACAGGACCTGAGCTAACCGAAATAAGCAAAAACACTATTTTGTGTGCATACTGCTTTGCTGATGAACAACACCAGCTTGATCCATGCAAAGAATTACAGAAACTTCCTTTATCTCATCTAACCGCAGACGGAACAAAGCAGCTGTCTATACCTCAGACTGCTACTTAGATTTCTACTACAGTGAATGAAGACCCAGATCTCAGTGGCCTAAAACAGATACCAGCAGAGGACCGTCAGTGTTGAACCAGTGCCACCAGAAATGCCCCGAGACATCTGCATGGAGAGTCAGCCAGAAGGTCGGGAAAACACCCACAGGCATCTGCTACTGGGTGCCACCGTTCAGGCAACTGAACCAAGCCCCTGGTCAATACAGACAATAAAATGTAAAGCACTGTCCATCTCACCAGGTACAGGTGTCTACTTGAGGAAGCAATTGCTCATTAAACTCCACACAGATTGCACTGAACAGCTCTCCCTCGACTGCAAAAGTCCCTTGCAGACACAGTCATTAACAGCTCAGTTTACCAGAATTCCACCTCATTTGTAACATGTGCACACATTTATGAAAGACAGTACTATGGCAATACCAAAATGAAAAATTAGCCTGTTTCTGATTGCAAATGGTGCACAGAAAAGAAAAATTTTTAAGACAAGAGCTCTTTCTATCAGCCTTTTAAAATCCAGAAACAGTGCACTTCAAGTTAAATATCTCAGCACTAATGACAGGAGAATGAAGCTTGAGAGGGAGAAACAAAGGAAATAATGTGGAAAGGACAATATGGTGGAAAAGTATTGCTTGGGTTTTTTATTGGGTTTGGGGCTTTTTTAAATTATTTTTGTGGCTGTTTTAAAAGTAACTATGAGCTTTGTTTCCCTCCATCTTTTACATAGTGTATTCTCAAATCTGAAGGACACCTCATTATTTCAAGTGAACAACAGAAATTCCCATTTATTGTGTTTTATACCAACAGTGGGAAAGGTTTTATTTTCACTTCATCATATAAAAATCCCAAATCCTGAAACCATAAGACTGCAAACAAAATAACACAAACTTACAATTCTTAAGGTATGTTGCCTACTTATACACTCTCTAATATAAATCTTTATATACCAATTCTTTTTTGACATTAAATACTTTGTTCCAGAATTAGACACAGCTATCCTGTCTGCTATTTTATTTGTTTTTCATTTTATATGGTTTCATTTGGCTTTTGCAGCAGGATGGATTTTCCTGTTTTTCTACAACATGATCACATCTCTTTACAGTTAGAGAAATTCTGTGCTGTTGAATTGTGAACAAAAACAAGTGCATTTTTATTATTAGGTTTTAAAAAACTGGGGAGTACGACTTCCATAATTTACAACACGTAAACTGCCATACATTAATACTTGAGCATTACACTGCTTGTTTGGCCCTAACTATAACATCAAATATTTTCCGAAGTTACTTCTCTAAACCCAAAAGGATAAGGTTATCCATGGATCACAGTGAGGAATCAAAATTTTGCCTCTTCCCATCTGCTCAATCATCTGTTCTAAATCCCTGCCTGTGAGTAAATCTGAAAGTGGTTTTCGGAAAAAGAGTGCAGCAACCACTTTACCATTGTTGTACGTGTTAAGAATTGACACAGAAATACACTGGCTTGAACTATTTACAGTATGGACTGAGTCCAACATCTGATTCTTTTCTCCATTCCCCATGATGATAATTTCATTTCTGCTATTTTCAGTTTTACGTAATTCCCAAAATGAAGCAGTTGTATTGAAGAAACTCTGCACAAAAGGAATGTCTGTGGTTGACTGTACTCTGCCTCAAAAAAGATTATCTTTATTGCTGAGTAAAGAAAAAAACAAAACACAAACCTATCTGGCTGTTACCTAATGCTTACTTATCCAATTTCTTATGGAAAAGTAAAGTTCATGTTCAAAGAAATAAAGAAAATGAGGACCTGACAAGATGCATTAGAACTGTCCTCTATTCCACCAGAACAAAAAAGGAGTGCCGTGAATGATGAGCACTTTAGTTTGCAAAGGATAAATCCATTGATCACTTGGAACATGATTTAGTAAGTTTTCAGAGCTTGATAATAATACAATGCAGAAATGTCACATTGTGTTACTGTTACACAGTAAAAAGAAGCTGAGCATTTTGCTTAGACTATTATCTTTCAGTAAAAAACTAGTTTTGGGCAGTGGAAGCCAGGAGATTTTAAAGACAGCTATAATTAGTTCTAAAGAGAATCTTCTGGAGGATCTCTGAGCAGAGGATTCGCTATTTTTGTTAAAAAAGTATTATGAAGGAATCTAAGGCAAAAATCAAAACAAAATTAAAAAATCAGATAAAGACTAAGGAAGACTATGCAACAGCTATTCTGAAAATATTTTCAAAACAGTAATACAGAAAATTAATAAGATAGAGTTGATAGCACTTTTATCAAAATGAACAGGCAAAAATACGACTTCAATTTTTAAGTGAAAGTTCATAAAACTATTAACTTTCCTTCAAAATACTCCAATCATATAAACACATCTTCCATTATTAATATCAATAGATTTTTAAAGACTAGAGATTTGTGCTTTGGTGGGGATATTTTATAAACAATTCTGCAAATTTGTACTGACGTTTATGAACCAAACTTCCTCTACAGGTAGTACAAGAACCTGAAAAGAGGTTGTAGGAAGGTGAGGGTTGATCCTACCTCCCCTGTAAGAAGTGTCAGGACAAGAGGAAATGACCTCAAGTTAAACCAGGGTATTGGATATTACAAAAAATTTCTTCACCAAAAGGGTTCTCAAGCATTGGAACAGGTTGTACAGGGAAGTGGCTGAGTTACTATCCCTGGAAATTATTTAAAAGATAGTAGATGTGGTAGCTGGGGACACAGGTTAGTGGAGACCTTGGCAGTGATGAAGTAACAGTTGGTTTTGATGAGGTCAGAGGTCTTTTCCAAACTAAATGGCTCTATGTTTCTGTGATTCCGCATAGGAAGCCCAACCTGATTCTACTGTACCTCAGTCACTAATGGCCCTTCTTTGTTCACACTGAACCAAGATCCCCACTTATTTCTGTTCATGTAATCTGAGGAGGTTCATCACCTATGCATTCACTAATATTTAGTTTAGCATCTTCTGCCTTCCTTTCAGTAGGGTCTACAAGCAAGCCAGTGCTGACCAGTGAGAAGCAGCTGAGGGACCGGGCTTGTTCCACCTGGAGCAGGGGCTGCTTCTGGGGAAGCAAACAGCAATCCCCCAATACCTATAGGGAAACTATTGGGAATATGCTTCCAGGCTCCTCACAGCAAGTCCTGGTGAGACAGTAAGGAGCATCAGTTGAAAGAGGAGATGTTCAGATTGGATGTAGGGAGAAACATTTTCCTCAAGACTGCCAGGGAGTGGCACAGATTGCCCAGAAAGGTTGTGTATGTTTGAAGGTGTTCCAGACCGACTGGATAAAGCTTTTAATAGCCTGGTCTGATTTCAAGGCTTACCCTGCTTTAAGCAAGAGGTTGGACAAGGTGAAAATCTGAGGTTCCGTTCAATACAATTTATCCGATGATTTTAAGTGGTGAGTTGCATTGTGACATGCTTAACATACATATTTATGAATCCATACAGCTGAAGAAAACAACTATCTTATTAAAAAAGTCAGTAAAGTCTTGTCTTGGATGAGTGTTTTTGAACCGGGTACTTCTGACATAGATTTGGACGTGTTAGCCCACAAACAGTTGAGCCATCATCATGTGTTTTTGTAATGCATTATTACAGAGCCACACACTTAAATATACAAAAAAAACAAAACCAAAACAAAAACAAAAAACAAAAAAACAAAACCAAACAAAAAAAAAAAAAAAAAAAAAAAAAAAAGGGAAACAAAACCCCACCAGTTTTGGCTTTTTTGTTTATAGACATGCAGAGAATGAAAATCTCCTAAACAGCGATTTTTGAGTTTTGTATTTTAGAAAGGTCTATGATGGCTTGTGGATTGCAAGACCAAATGGCTCCTTGTAGTACATAGGTTATATAAGGAACTGTTCAAGAGCCCCTGACCGATTTTGTATTAAGAGACTTCTTAAAATTAAAAAAAAAAAACAAAAACAATGAAAACAAAACAAACAAAAAACTCCCAACACTTCAATTTTCATATACTGCAGATCACTCATAGCAATTCTAAGAGCCTGACAGTATCATCGGTCTAGACACTTGAGTTGCTCAGTGGATTACAACATATTCAGGACTTAGAGATTCTCTTGTAGCAAATCCTCTTTCTTGATGCAAGGATGAGAGATTAGCCCATTAATTACAACCTTAAAAATAATGCTATCCTGAATCTCTTCTCTTGCAAATATCTATAATTATATATTGCAAGCTTTAGTCAGGTAAGTATTCTGAAAACTCCTGAATGATGAAAGCTAAATGAATGCCCCATGCAAGGCCAAAATATGCAGTATAAAACAAGACATTCTGTGGAGGAACCAGTGTTTTCAGCAAGCAGACACAGGAACTCGTGAGTAAAAGACACTGAGAAAAATAAACGCAGTGAGCAAAATTCAACAGACCGGACTCTGCACTGCTTTATGCCATGCAGAAAATGGAAGCATATTTGGAAAAATCCACTGATTTGGCAGCACTTTGCATCTACTTTGCATTCATGTCATATAGGTATAACTGATTAAACAGAGAGCAAGTGAACAGGCTCTAGCAGCACTCAATTTTTCACTTCACGGAGTATCTAGACAAGGTGCAAGAGGACTAACTTTCCAGAAGGCATGCTAACAGAAATCTAGAAGTTTGAAAGACTTTATTTTTTTTTAATTTTCATACCAGCTTGAAAGACTAGCATCAAATTGACATAATCAAGATTTAATAATCCAAGTAGGATTCAACTGCTTAATATATAAACTAATTCGTAAATCTTTTTATTTCTTAAAATGAATTTATATTGCTGTGGAACTGTTTACTTTTCAAAGTGGCTTCCAAAGTTGTTATAAGCACCTCCAAACTCAGAACTTCTACATCCAAAATTTTATAGCCAATATCCTCACAAGAAATTACACACAATTTTTTTCACTCTGGCCAAGACACTTCTCCCTATTTATAGCTGCTGAGAAGGTACATGGGTGAGTAATTTTAATGGGACCACCCATAAGTAAAGAATTTGAAATCCAGTATTTTGTGGGTGCCAAATAATTTCAATTTTAAGGGTCACTTATTTTTTCAGCCATGGCAGCTTTAGGGACTACAGCTTCATTATAGATATAGTTTAACTATATCTACCCTTACATACTCTTCCCTCACAAAGGAAAAACTCCTACTATAACTTGTCATTTGTACTTGCTCCTCTTGAATTGTTTAATGTTCCATAAGGATGAATTTACATTTTGCAAATTATAAATTCCTATTTTTAATCCCATTTCATAGAAGTGTTTGAAGAGTTAGGTGTGATTTGGAAACAAAAAATTGTCTACACAAAGCTTGAATAATACCTAAATCTGCTTTTGTAACTAGAATTGTGGAAGGTAATAAATGTGTCATATACAAAAGCATATATACTGAAAAGAGTCATATACAAAAGCATTTACAATGACAAAAGTCACTCTCCCGCAGGCTTTCTTTCCTGCTATCTGGTTTCCTAGACATGCACTTAAATTTCTCATTGACAAGGATGCTTCTACTGCTCCTAAACACTGTGACCATGGCTTTTCTAAGACTGATACTAATCAGGAACAGTAAAAAAGACTCTTCTTCCCTCTCACCACTGACCATGATAGGGAAAAATGGAACTGTCTATATGAAGAGAGGCTGACCAGCCAGTATGACAAATCCTTTTTAAACTAAACACATTCATATGGCACCTGCTCCAGGAGTTAATTTTACTTCCTTTACTCCTGCTACCAAAAAAAGTCCTAAATTCCCAGCTACAATTTTTATCTGAAATGAATAACATGAAGATGCTTTAGGGCCATATCTTGCACGTTTAAATGCATAAAAATACAGTAAAAGAGAAACTTGCAATTATTGTCACGTCCTCCCCATGCAGTCATACCTCTCAGGACATTTTAACAGGTTGTTTGCAATGCTCTAAACAAGAAACTTAACTAAAACATCATTTTCAACTAAATATCAAAGAATTTAACCAATCTTATATGCTTCAGCATAGTACAAAGTCTCAACATGAGTTTCAATCTGATGCCATCTGGTAAACTGCAAAAAGGAATTACAAGACCAAGAAGCACGTCTGACTTCAAAGATATAAAATGTTCCCTTTCAATATACTCCTAAAAGTATATCTATACCAGAAATATCAGAGATGCACAAAAAGCTAATGCCAGCAACAAAAGCTGATTAATGACAGAATTCATTAATTACTTCATAGAGCAAGTACCATACTGTGAAATCACTGTTTTGCCAGACCAGTCCCAGCAACAGATGACCCTTGAAAATGGACAATTTTTCCTTGAGTTATATAAGGAAGAGATCATCAGAACATGATCTTGTTGTTACGATGGGAGGGAGGAAGGAAGGAATAGATTATCTATTAGGTACCAAATTTCATGGAGTTAGCTGAGCATCATTTTCATTACGACCCCTCTGTTTAATTCACGCACAGTCTTTCATACTAAGATAAGCAAATAAACTGCAGAGATTTTTGTCCTTGATCATCTCTCAAAGCATCTCTGTTGCTCCAAAATAAATAAAAATAAGCTTTCTGACATTTCAGCTTTTAGGATGGGCAATTTATATTTGCAATTAGGATCAAAGACTCCATTTCCTTTCCCGTGAAGAGCAGACAATTACTCTCCTACGACTCAAGCTCATTAACACTTCCTCAGAACTCAGAGCCAGACTGTAGAACTGATGCATAGATAATAGTGCAGCTCAACAGGAAAGTGCTTCTCTGAAGGGTGTATATGGCTTATTGGTATGACTTCCAAGCATCTCACACTTTTATTCTGAATAAGAGGAGTGACAATTTTCACATTTTCTCTGGACAGCGCTTGAGCAGACAGAGGTGATATAAGAATGCATTGATAAAGACTGGTGTAAGAGAAAAGCTGAGATTAGACCAAGTCTAACCAAACTGCAGAAAATAACATCAGCAGGTGGTTACACTCCACTTTGCCCTCTCATCAGGCAAGTACACGATGGAACTTTTCACTGATTTTCAGATTCTCAAGGCCAGGAAACAGGCAATTAATTTAACCCAACACAGTTTTACCTTCAGTGCTTCCTAACATCTCCTTAGAATATAAGCTGTGCCAATTAGTGTACTCGAAACACTGGATGAGAAGAAGCAAACACTCAAATATTCAAGAACTTAAATGATCATAAAAAAATGTGTAAAAAGACATCTGACTTACAACATCTGCTTTATTGAGCCTCTCCTTTTTAAAACTTATTTTCATTCCTTTTTCAATATCTGATATTTGTCTTTTTAAGATGCAATCAGCTGCAGCCAAAGGTTGTGCAGGCCTTGGCAGTTTTCCAGACAAGGCTGGATAAAGCCATGAATAACCTTGTTTGACCTGAGAACTTATCCTGCTCTAAGCAGGAGGGTGGACAGCAAAACTCCTTGAAGTGCCTTCAATCCTGATGCATTCACATACAGAACTTTATAAGAGGTATTGTTTCTGCCTTTACTGAGAAAAGGTCATAAAATCAAATATTCATTACTGTTGTGTGGGTCAGACAGCTATTCACTGAATCAAGTTTATCATATAAAATAAAGTGTGACTGTGAAGAAGGCAGTGCTTTAATCACACTTTCAAAGAAATCATTATTCAGTTATAGCACAAGTGAAAGTGTTTATCACTAGAAGAAAAGTGATAGCAGTGCTCAAAACAAGTTATCTATTCACTGAATGGAAGATATTAATAACAAAGAAGTGTTAATCACTGAAAGAGTCTTTTTTAAAATGGAGTTTCATGGTGCAGAATCAAGGCTACTGCCACACAGGACTGCATGCAAATGACAGTAGGATCTTAGCAGTAAGATTCACAGCAGCCCACAGGAAAAGATAAAGCCGCTTAAAGAAGGCACCAGATCAAGCTAGGTTTTCCTAAGATCCTACAGTCAAATACCTAATTCTAGGCTTTAGGAAGCAGGAACACTTTGCCGTAAGCAGCAGAAAAACAAGAGTAATATATATTAGGTCTAAATAAACATAGCAGTATTTGAGATAGCATGACAAGGGGCGAACAGATTCACGCTTGCGCTGCCTGTGCGATGAGCATGAGATAGCTTTAGTTCAGATGTACAGAGCCACGCCATTATCCCAGTGTGTCCCAGCAGGGAAAAAGGTCAAACTTTCTCAGGCTTGGAGCAGCACTTGAGATGAATCCTTGGCTTCAAATCTGGAGGTTTCTTATCTCTGGACAGCTCAGGAAATGAGACAGCACAGCTGGTATCTATTTGTACATGTTCTTGTAGCTATGTCCTTTGTGGTCTAGTGGTAAGGAATATATTGCTCCTACAACGCAGGGAAATCCCAGGGGTTTGGTTGTCATGCAGTAATTGTTGGCAAGTTACTGGTAAATCTCAGGTACCTTTTTAGGAAGTGGCTAGCAATATCTATGACCAAGTACTTCTATCTCTACATACTAGAAAAACATTGAGTAAAAACTCCTTTATGTGACTGTAAGCAAACAACTTTGTGACACTGTCTTCTAAATGTTCAGGCAAAGGTCCCTTGCAACCTGTATCACCCTATGGTACTATGAAGAAACGTGAGGTACACAGCTCTCCCCACACAGGCCAAGATAATTTCCTTGATAGTCTTGAGAGCTGTGTCCATCCACAGATACTCAGACCGACACACCAAATGTTTTCT
Source organism: Cnemophilus loriae (assembly GCA_013397755.1). Lineage (NCBI taxonomy): Eukaryota > Metazoa > Chordata > Aves > Passeriformes > Corvidae > Cnemophilus > Cnemophilus loriae. The sequence goes on along the minus strand of VZTF01002612.1, from coordinate 1,012,645 downwards.
CTTGACCAAAGTCACATATTGCCGTGATGTATAAGGTCTCTGCTGTGTCACAGAACAGCACAACCTAAATACTTTCCCTTCTTTACAGAGAAACTAATTTTTCATGGACACTGTCAAAGCTACTTAAAAATTTAGTATTAAACATTTAAAAAGGGATTCCTGAAATTGGATGTAAAATAGAAAAAAAATAGCAGATGAAAAGAAACTGATTCCAGAATACTAGGTGGGATCATCCTCTGGGAATATGTTCTGTTTAATGAAGATGACATAGTGAATTTCTATGCTCCTATTGTCAAGTCAAAAATAGGCAGTGTGCTGATGTACTTCAGAATGTACTGACATGACAGCCAAAACACAACATACTATAACTAACAGCCGTTACATCCCTCTGGAACATAATTACCAGGCATAATTTCTAGCAAAACCCATAATCTGAGCCAGAACTTCAGTGTCAGAAGATGTAATGGGACAACCAGGACCCTCCAATTCCTCTTAATATGCAGAACTCGAATCAAATACAATATTGAGGTTACAGCTCTCCATTCCTACCAGAACAACAAACTCTCCCCTCTGTAGTCCTTTCCAACCTCTGAACTGCTTTGTCTCCTTCTCATTAGGCCCATCCCTGCACAACTCCCACTACATTCTTCATCGGCTCTTGGCAGCAGTGACACCTTCTCATCACATCTAACCACCATTTCATACCATTATTCTGTAACTTATTCTGGGCACTTAACTAAAGCATTTAATTCCTTTAACTGCTATGAATCCAATTTCTTTCTGTATTCAGTTGGAAACTGGAGGTATGGGTCTGCTTTACCTCTACTAAAATTACGTTCAACTGGCTTCAACTTCTTCCTTCTTTCCCAGAGGAAAACATGCATCTTGCCCTATTCTAATTCTTTTTTAGTCAGCTACATGTACATTGCTTTTAAAGCTTTCACAACACTGACTAATTGTTAAGGAAAATAACCAGAGAGTGCAAAGAACACAAAGTGCAGAAGCAGCTAATTATAGCATTATGTCTGACAAAATAGGATGTGTTCATTTGTGAGGTGACCTGTACAGATTTCCTCTGTGAGCTGCCCACAATGTTTCTTGCATACAACCACATAACAGGTGGGCAGAGACAAAGAATGAAGATATCCTCTTGATAAATCAGTGAAGCTGAGTCAGTATCAAGTATTTACTATTTAGCAGAAAGCAGACAGCTGTTTTAAACCTTGGTTTACACCTTTGAGAAAGCAAAGAGAAAGCGTCAGCAGAGGTGATATAGCCTAAGACAGCAAATGTAGCATGGGTAGCAGAGTCAAAGTTGCTGGACCCAACTAATTTATTATGTGCATGAATTCAGAACAACTAAAAGCAGGTACCTTTACATAGAACCACAGAATGGCTTGGGTTGGAAGGGACCTTTAAAGGTCACCTCATCCAACCCTCTCTGCAATGAGCAGGGACACCTTGAACTAGATCACGTGCCCCATTCAACCTGACCCTAAATGGATCCAGATCTGGGGTCTTTCTCTGTGAAATCTGTTCCAGTGTTTCACTGACCCCATTGTAAAAACTTTCTTCCTTATACCTAGTCTAAATCCATACTCTTTTAGTTTAAAAGAGGGTAGATTTAGTTTAAATCCATTATCCTTTCGTTTAAAACCCTTTTTTAGCTTAAAATCATTACCCCTTGTCCTGTCACAACAGACTCTATTAAAAAGTTTGTCCCCATATTCCTTATGACCCCTCCCCGCTTTAAGTACTGAAGAGTATTCTTATAAGAGTCACATTTAAGAGCTTTCTCTTCTGCAGGCTGAACAACCCCAGCTCTCTCAGCCTGTCTTCACAGGAGAGCTGTTCTATCTCTCTGATCATTTTTGTGGCCCTCCTCTGGACTTCCTCCAACAGGTCCATGTCTTTTCTGTGCTGAGGACCCCGGAGCTGGATGCAGTAACCAAGGTGGGCTCTCACAAGAGCAGAGCAGAGGGCCAGCATCCCCTTCCTCACCTGCTGGGCACACTTCTGGTGATGTGGCTCAGGACAGGGTTGGCTTTCTGGGCTGTGAGTGTACATGCTCATCCAGGCAGTGAGTCATTGACCACCACATCAACTCTCTGGCTGCAACCATTCAGACAACCACTTATCCACCAAACAATGCACGGTGATAGGGGTCTAAACAAAATGTGTTCCTAACTCTATACCCCTGATTTGCTGCTTATTTTTATTCATAGGCTGCTTTGTTTATTTTATTTGCTTTGCTTTGTTACATTTTTGTTTTGTTTTGTTTGTTTGTTTGTTTTTTAAGATCTGTCTTTGTTCCCTTGTTTGACACGCTTCACTGTAAGTAAGGAGCATCCACTTTTCACCTACAGCAGGGCTCCGGGGCTCTTCAGTTCAAACAATCTGTCACAGGTTATTGCATTAAAGTCATGAGATGCCTGGCAAGAAAATAAAGGTCACGCTTCACCACAAAAAATTTATACGAACTATACCTGCAGCATAATCCTTGCACTGAACATGCATCCTAGAACTGGGACACGGCTTCCCCTCAAAGGGTGCAGTGTAATCATTATAGGCCACCCTTCTCAGGAGACTCATTTATAACCAACACTAAACCACTTCAGAATGGATATATATATATATAGGGACTCCTCACAGACACCACCACAGATGGTCACCATTGCCTAAATTAAATCCGGTCCAGGGCACAGTCCCTGGACTGCACTTGTGCACCTTGTGGGGTTGTTTGAACAGTTTTTGGTGTAGGTTTGACCTAGGCCACCCTCAAACCATTCCCAGGCAAAGCCAGGGATCAGTGTCTGTACATACTGCAAACTTCAACACTGCATTTTAGAGGGTAAAAGACTTAATGGCAAGGACAGGAGCTCCTCTGTAGATGAGCTCTGCTGCACAACACAGGTACAAGCAAAGTCAATTACAGCATAGCATAAGAGATAACTGTCCTAGACCATTTTTTTTTTCCTCACATAAAACATCTTGAACTTATCTTGGCAGCTGAAGGAATGTCAGTTCACAGACCATTGAAGGCTACTGAAGGATGGGGTCTAAAACTCCAAAACTGAGACAAGAATGTGACTTACATCCTTTCACCCATTTGGGAGCTCTGAAGTGCCATCTTATAGTAAATACACCGAACACTGAAGGTCTGATGTTTCTCTAATTAGCCTAGCTGAGGTTTTTGCTTTAATCTTTATTTCATACTGCAAAAAAAAATTTGATAGCTTTGTGTTCACTCCATGATTTTTTTCTGTATATAGTAAATAAAGAAGTGGGTCAAATACCCAAAATTAAAAAAAAATATTATAACTAGTCCTGTGGGGTGGAAAAAAAAAAACAAACAGAAAGTTGTTATGTAATTAAACATCCTTTACTTGGGAAGGAAGGAAAGTGTAAATGAAGGTCACACTTGTCACCTAAAGCCCTACATATCCAATTTTTAAGTGCTTGACTTTGCAGCTTGCAATATTCTTTCAATACAGTCTTCTCCATTCTTAATTTCAAAAAGAAACAAAAATCCTGTTGACATGACCAATTCTGTTGGAAAAAAAGCATTTTGTAACAGTAATTTCTGACTGATAGTACTCCTTCAAATGGAAAAAAAAAACAAAAAAAAAGTTTGATTTTAGGAAAATTCTGACTATAAAAATGAACAGTTTAGCTGAAAGGACTGAAAACAGACTTTACAAAATATAAAACAAAAGAAGCCGCATGGTGAAAATAAATGAAATAGATGAAGAGAAGAAACAGACCATGAAGACTGGCAACATGGGCAGAAAGCAGGTACAAAAGCAAAGGCCAGGGAATCCTCAAGGGAATTTGAGAACTTCAATCTGGACTCGAGGGAAGATGGCAGAACCTACACACGTGTTATTAAGGCACCACAGCCTACAGAAATAGAAGCTATGAGAGTATCAAGGGAAAGTATGAAATATGTTTCACTTCTCACTCTTCCTTTTGTATCTGTTGCTGATGGAAACAGAACTTTTTGCTCTGTGTATCTTGGTCTGGCTCAATACCATCACCTTTATGTTCATATAATCCCCCTGTACCCAGGCTAAAAAACAAAAAAAGGAGTATTTTATATAGAATGGATGACTATGTCCTATTCTGAAATCATAAACAAAGCAGCCAGACATTACCTTAGCCAATTCTTCAGGGAATTAATTACTAATATCTTGAGAATTATAAAACATCGTACACAGAATTTTCACTCCCACAACCACATATACAATAGATAAGTAGAAAACAAGTTTCCTACCTTTAAAATGAAGACTATTGCTTGAAAAATAATTTTTATGCATCCAACCTCCATGATTTTCTGAGTTACTTCACTTTATTTTCCCTCATCCTTATGTGTGTGTTTGTGTGCAGATACACATAGATAAAATTATATATTCAAAATGCTTGTTTAAAATTATTCTCAAAAGTTAGATAAAAGCCTACAAACACGTGACTGGGATTTCTAGCAAGGACACCTGATGCCCACTCTTGGTGGAGTAGGAGACTCAACAGCAAAGAAGCAGGTGTTGCACTTTTCCAGCTAACTGCTAGGAGACTCTTAAGGTCTTTTAATTTGTCTCAGCAAAGGCTGGGCACTGTTCTGACAAGCAAATTCTGCCATCCTGTTTGTAACAGATAATAGAAAAATTTTCTATTCTCATCGAGAAATAGAGAGTCAAAATATTATCTTTTTGCCAATTGGAAAGGTTTTTCTGTTATTATTTCATTTTCAATCCATTTTTACTTATTTTTTACTAGAGGATCATTCAGTGACTGAGAGACAATGTGCTCAAAATACTCATCAAAGGGCTCTGCTCTGTTTTTGGCTGCATTCTTGGCTGGAACAGCTGTTCCAAGCACATGATACCTTCCTAACTTCCTACCTCTAAACACAGGAGCATTTTTTGCTTTATAACACGTCAGTTATCATGCTTATTACTGGAGTCAACAGGGGAATTGACTTCCATGGACAAAAACTGACATTCTAAGCAGATGGACTGACTTCCTGCAGAAATTACATCTCTCCATTAAATTCACACAGAGAGCCCAAATGAATAATTTCAGCATCATGCTTAACTTTTTAATGACTAGAGGTGGAAAAGATTAATCTGAGCAACAGACAGTAAGAGTGACCAGAGTTTCATGTGTAATTAAGTCAGTTACCAAATGGCTGCTGTCCCCAAGGGTAAAGGTTCCTCTTGTAATGCCTTGTATGACAGGCTTACCTTGCAGGCTCTATTTCATGCACAATACTTAATTTTTGCCTGTTTAATAAATTATCAAGCTTCATTACAATAACCTAAAATTCTAATAAGTAATTCTACCACCTGGACAGATGACCATGTACATTTTTTTGACTATGCATGAAGCTACATATGGGAAACACACAGGTTCCTTCCCTGATCTGAAACTGACACAGTTCTAATAACACAGTACAGGTAGGACAACCAGATCAAAGTTTAATTCAAGGAACCTGTGGCTAGTGGAGTGAACATCCTCACCTCTAACATTATCTATCTAGTTTATAATATCCTATATTAGCCTGTTTTTCACAGCTGTTACATTAAATGGCATTTTCTCACTGCTGTTGCAGAACAAAAACAGCTCTGTTTCCTTCCAGAATAGCCACTGTACACAATTTTGATGCTGGGTTTGCTTGAGCTAAACAACCAAGAGGAAGGACACCTGCAGGTGGAAGTGACTGCCAGAATGTCACGCAGAGAAATGACATTCAAAAGGCAACTTGTCAACAGCTCTAGATGGCACACAAGCATGACACTTTAGGGCATCGACAACACTGCCTATCTCCTATGAAGGCATCACTGCCAGAACATTACCTAATTTTAAAACAAGGAAAATCACCTCAGATGGGTGACAAACTACAAAATTTCAGAATCTAATCCACAGTTTTCATGATTAAGAAGACCCAAATCAACATAAAATTCACAATTCTCTATGCAGATGAAAAAAACATGTGTGACTGTTCTCACAATTCAATAATTACTCGTCTCATTTAATTTTTCAGTATTTAGAAATCAAAAAATCACCTAGTTTATAACAGTAGAAGAAAAGCTCTGCCTAGTTAGCAAATGTATGTCTTTCTCCCCAGTGTGTGTTTGTATGTCTGTAAAACAGTAAATTCTTAGACTAATAATTTGCTGTTGCACCAAGAATCTAACAGTTGCAGTATCACACTGATGCCAAGATGATGAACACAGTGGGCAAGGCACCTCAGCAGACCTGAGTGTTGTATGTATCATACTAGTACTGAAATTACAGAGAGAGGCTTAAGTAACAAGATCACATGATAAAGTGCAAAACATAAAATGCAGACATTCCGCTGGAGAAAAAATTGAAGATATAGTACAAGTGTGGGTTTTTTAAAGGATATTGCTTATGATAAAACAAATATTCTTTCCATTTCAAGAGGGAAAGATTTTCAATTGACCAACCTCTAATAATGTGCACATTTAAAATGAAATCAAACCTTGCGTGTCTGGGAAATGTCCGCTTTCACCTTACAAATGTAACATTTACAGATACGTATTTATTAATGTTCTTTTTTTTGCCTATCACTTTGTGTTTTGGAAGAGGTAGAAGGGACAACTAGGATAAAGCAACAACTGCTTCACTCCTGCTTGGCGGTTCCTAGGCTCTTATGAAACTATCATCTGTGATTATCAGTCTGTTTATAATCTACTGAGGGTAGGATGTGATTTGCAATATTAAATGGGATCAGTGCAATCATGTAGCTCAATTCCCGTGTGCCCCTTTGAAAATCTGCTCATTTTTGTGCTTAAACTCCTCTTCCCCTACAGAACAGAGCATTGATTCCTCTTCTTCAGCGAGATGAATTCCTTCCCACATGATTTCACATGTCAGTCTATTCTAATCACTTCCAGCTGCCTCTGCTCATCCAAGCACAGCGCAGGCATGCAAAAGGGCTATGAGATGCCTTCCTTAGGAATTCCACTGGATAGGAAACAGATTACTTTGATGACTCTGAGATGTGGATATGGACAAGATATTTCCGATATATTAACCTCCTGTTGACAGAAGTAATACTAAAAACATAAATGCTGGTGATATTGTATGACCTTCTACATGCTGGTGCTTTCCAAATGCTCTTTTCTTTGACTGATTTACTGCTGTCAAGAGGAAAGCCAGTGTTGTTTCCCAGTGCTGAATAAGGCCAGGATTCAAATAAAAACATGGTAAAAAATAACCCCTTGGACTACATGGAAGCATGCAGAACCTGGTGTTGTGTCTGTGTGTGCGCACACAGTCTGTTTCCATGCACACAATTTCCTCATATGCGATAATTAATTTGATTTTTCTTAAGGTTTTTGCCAGACATACATTTGTAGAGTACACACAAATACATACAGACATTGTTTGCATGTATACGCGTATGCATGTTGCATATATACATATATACATAAACACAGAGAACACCTCTCTGACCTCAGTCATGTGACATTTTTGAGTGTTACTTATTTTGATATTTATTACTTGCAAGTTACATTCACATACTATATTGCAACATTAATTGTGAAGAACATAAATTAATATCTAAAATTAAATTTCACTCATAATTCCCATTTCTGAGAATTAACTATAAAGCAGCTGTTTTCAGGATTGCATCCTTCCAGTTTATTAAGAATGTTACTGATTCTGCTTTCTTCTATGACTTAACATCCAAGCTTTTCTTTTCCTTCAGTCTCTCAAAGGGACAAATAACAGTATATGATGGACAATAGTTTTGCTGCCTCCATGAAGATTGTATGTGATTTATTCTTTAGTTCTTTTTCACTAGCACACAAAACACACTATGCATGTATACATACTATTTACTCACTGCTACATGTTATGTAAAATTATACATTTCACAATATGTTGTAAATATTGCATGTATGTGCATGTACACAGGTTTGTATAAACATATATATATACATACATACATGCACACACAGCAGCAGAATACTGCAATTAATTTTTTGTCTTCATGGGTTTTCCTCAGACAAGAAGAGAACCTCACTATAGTGTTTTCCTAACTGTTTTTTAAATGCACAAGCAGTTTGGGCACAGGCAGACTAGGAATGAGAACACAGCAGGGAAACATCTTTTTGGATGAGAATAGGTTTTGAACACGAAGGGAAAAAGAGATCCTCCTTTAATGTAATGGATTCAGCTCCAAGAAAATTGTGGTGTGATGCCAACTGAGGATCTAAGACATTAACATTGATAGAGGGGAAAATGCTTTAGCTCTGATATTCTTTGACTGAAATCATCAATTAAATAGAGATTAAATTTAACTACTACCAAAAATTTAGGTCAAAAGCACTAATTCAGTTTAAGACAGTTTTTCTACATTTATCTGTTTATCTGGTACCCTAACTTTAAATCTTTTGTGTCCCAACTTCTTATTTCCCAAAAGCAAAAGAACAGTAAAACCTACCCACACAGCTATCATTTGAGAATTACATAAACTTAGATATTCAGCTTAGAAACTCCCAGCCTGGAAAGAAGTGACTTTATATCAAGCTATCTAAATATGCCAGTCTATAACAGATGTTGCAAACATTACTACTGAAGGCCGTGCCATAATCCCCCATTTTGGGGAGCAATACCCAGGCACCACGAGTCTTGGTTATAACAGTATTGGCATATGAATCTGCACGGCTAATCTGTATGGAAGCCAAGTAAGGAAGCAAAAAGTAGTCAATCCTCCATTTAAACCCATGAAGGGCTTGAGCCAGTATGCCTTTGAGAGGAAAGTTGGAAAACTCAGTGCAAATTGCAGTGGCATTTTGTGCTTTCTTATATAAGACCACNAGGTTCAATCCAACGGGGATCTCTTTATCCAACTTTTGGGATAAAGCCTCTGCATTGAGTGCCTGTGTTCTGCTAAGAGAGAAAAAAAAAAAAAAAAAAAAACCAAAAAACTCTAGTCTCCAGTTTTATGTAATAACTGCTGGTTAAAACGCTTGCACACTTGATATGGGTGACCCAGATTCAATTCTGTTGCCTGTACAAGCAGACTGAAACCCACACTAACAAAAACTCTCTAACCAGAAAGTTGAGTGACTGTATGGGGTTACATAGCCTAGAGTTTGTCTATCGTCGAGAAAAACAATTTCAGGAGTCAGAGTCCAATCACAACATGGCTCCACTGACACACAGCTAAGAAGGAGTGCAAAAGTTTGTCTCATTTTCCTATTATTCATGTCAAATTCATATTTAAATCTTAAATGACCTACTCAAGACCACACTTCCAGGCTATGGAGAGTACTTCTTTTACTTAAATGCTGCTGCAACAAGCTGTGGTACATAAATGTGTTACAACCTTTCTTCAGCCCCTCATATTGATTGTAACATCAGAGTAATATTAATGAGGAAAATACTTACAACTTATATGTGTAAACGCATATAACAACACAGATAATATACATCTGACCTGTTCATCCTAAATATCAGTTGTTGTGCACATTATACCATCACTTATATGCTAATCTATATAATACAACAATAAATGTGTTGAATAAATTGTAAATAATTCAACACTGACAGCAAATAATTAGGGAATCCAAAGAACCAATGATTTGCCCTTGCCTTGCTAAGCACGCAGCAATTTCTTTGAAGAAATACTGATTTTCAAAATAAAAATACTAGCTGGCCAGTGTAATAGCTTTATTAGGCACCTGATCTAGATATAGAAGTTCACCTAAGTGTTTAAATCCTACCCATCCCAATTTATAGTACCCAAATCCAAATTCACATTCATGGAAACTCAGCAACCATGGAACTCCAAAAGAAACTTATTGTTTGTGTAATCTCTGGAGAGAGAAGGTTTTAAATCCCCCAAAACAGACAAAGGTATAAGCTGGACTTTGGTGCTCTCCAAACCTGAGCATATGTTGTAAAGCGCAGGCCAGCGTGATTTACTATACCAGGAAGAGAGAAGATGGAGGGGAAAGGTGAAAAGGCTGGGGGGGAGGAGGAGGGGGTGAAATAAAAAAAAAAAAAAATAAAAAAATAAAAAAAAAAAAAAAGTGAAGATTTCCTGCCAACTGCAGATTTCCTTTCTCTGTGCTTTTAGACAACATACACACACAAATTAACCATTCTACTGTAAGGATTGAAAGCCAAGGCACACATTTTCTTGAAGAATCTCTTCATTTGACAAGACACTTGTGCTAGTTGGTATTTAGCTAGGATCCAAACTCTGTTCTGTTAATTAGGTTGTGGTCTCTTTTTTTTTTTTTTTTTTTTTTAATTATTTGAAAAGAAAAAGTCAATTTTCTAACTCAGTAATTTATTTTCCTTCAGCAGGAGTCTTTGTTTGCAGTAACACTTGATAAATTATTGTTAAGCACATTCACTAATGGACTGGAACTGTGGCACAAATGCAAAAGCAGAAGTGATCCCTAAGTGGGTGTAATTATGGTTAAGCAACTCTAAATTGGTTTCATCTTCATTGCATCCATGTGTAATGGAAAAGAGGTACACCTTGTGCAAGTTAACAAAACCTCGGCATGAGTTGGTACACACCGAAGCTATTTGCTTTTCTCCCTTTTCCAACTGACACACAGGTTTTGCCACTTTGATCTCTTTTCTGATGATGGGCAATTAGCATGAGTAACTCCCAGCTAGCGACAGCTAAACACAAGCATGGCTTTACTGAAGGGGCAGCAGAGCAGAGCCTAGCTATCCATTAGGTGTTATATTATGGTATGGTCTCTGCGTTATGCATTCTTCTGGAATGGGACTAAGTCCCAAATATTTTCCTTTGATCCTAAAAAATTAACTGTGGCTTCCCAGTTTTGAAAGCCAAGAGTATCACTAAATCAAAAGCTTTGTTTTATCCAGTGCCTCTTCTTGTTCATCAAAAGAAATGAGAGAAAGTGACTGCTTGGGATAATCTTTCACTTGCAATAAATCTAAATCAAGAAAAAAACAACTTTAAATTGAACTCTGAAGCATCATTTTTGTTAAAACACAGCTTCTTCTTCTGCATGTCACATTAGATATACTGCTACATTCACCCTAAGAGATTTTACCACTCTTTATGTAACTACCTGCCAGTTCACTAGATATTTCATCAACCATACTGACAGCCAAAAAAAAAAGTTCAAGAATGCCTTAACAAAACCTTCAAAGATCTGTGTTATGATCTGATGTACTACTATAAAGGCTACAACACACCATTATAAATGCTGTGGGGAATTAAAAAACAAAATATGCAAAGTCACATTGAATTTAATGTGATAATAGTCCTTCAAAAATGGCAATATTCTCTGGGTAAGAACTTAAATTACTTAAAATTCTTTCACGTCCCAAACTCTCAAATGACATGAAACAGTCCCTTGTTCTTTCTTTTATATGAATAATTCCAATCAGTAAGGCAGCGTTTCAGTAGTCAGGCTGAATATAAAGGATTAGGAATTTTCAGATTATACTTGCATTGCAATTCTTTTTAAGAAAAATCCATCTGGTTAAAAGTAGCTTTTGAAACACAAAGAGAAAATAATGGCTTGTTCTGAAAACAAAAACAAAATAACAGCAATGACAAAAAATTTGAACAAAAAGAGACCAAAATTTCTTTTAGCATTTTCACCACAATGGCACTTATAAACCCTCTTCACAAAGAACAGGTTAGACTATTCAGAGACTCTAATGCCGTCTGTAATAATCTACACCAGTGAAAATCTGACCCTTTACTATTACACCTGAACCTTAAGATAACTATTCTACTATGGAACATCTGCTTCTGTGTTTATTTGCTGTTATAAGGGAGGTTTGAATATGCTAATTTGTGCTAAAGAAGGACTTATCAGCTATTTATATCAGATTTCTACTTAAGTTTCATTACATTATGTGATAAAAGATGACAACCCTAAGCTAGTTTTTATCTTGTTTAACATGATAGTTACATTTTAACTAAAATTGAGCAATTAATTTTATCCTTAATTCACAAATTTAACATAGATTTTTTCCACCTTTCCTCTGCTCCTACATACATTCCTATCACATCTTCCTCAATAAGCACAAACATCTATTAAAGTATACTTACAGTAACATAATGTATCGCTACAAACTCATTGCTATAAGTATTTCAAGCTTTTTTACTTGATTATTGTAATATTTTTCTACATTTTTTCATCTTCTGTATAAAAGACATTACTTGTTGAAGAGAGAACACATCTGCTGCTAGAGTGAAATGTTTGCCTTCCTCAACTCAGCACCTACAGACTGAAGAAAAACTAATATTAAATAAATAAAAGCCCAAACTCTGTGTTACCACATTAGGATCTTAGTCTATATTCAGCATCCTGTACACTGAGTAACATGTATGTCTTTATAAAGTAATTTCAACTTCAAACACTTTCATTCCAGAACACCTTCTTTCTCGACTTTAAAACAAATTAACCGCAGAATTATAAGGTCAAAATGATTAGCTATGCCTGCTAGCCACTAAAAACAAAATTAACTAATCCCTTCAGAAATGTATCTAGAAATGCCCACTGGATGCCAGGCAATGCAGTAGTTCTACTGGTTGGTAAGTATTACTATAGCCCTTTCTGGGTGGAGTGATGCTCTCCCTAAACTGTGTTCGTACTTAATTGTGACGAAAATATTGATTTGATCTTCCTTTTTAATATTGCTGAGGAATCTTCTCTTAGAATGGGGTCCTAATCCGTTTTCAGTGTTATCATACTCATTGCCAGATACAGAATTAAATAACCTCATTAGTACTTCACACAGTGAATAGCAGAAAAGATACTGATCAGCTTCTGTCTAGTTATTTTGCCCTTTCCTCAGTCTTAAAGAGCCCAACTCACAGCCATGGCAGTTACTGTCCTGAGAGACAGAACAAGTTTTTCTGAGCCAGAACAAATATTCCTAGAGCTGGGAGTGGTAAGGAAAAGAGAGGAAGAAGGGACTATGTAAGTGCAACTGCAACAGCTTTAGACATCATGCTGAAGTTCAGCCAATTCTTTACTTGACACAAGAAAACATGCAGCATTCTCTACTACAACCTTCTTAAGTCTTTTTAAAGAACTGTTAATTTCATTTAATTTCACCTATTTATAACAATTTTATGCTAATGATAACAGTCTGAAGGTTTGATATTTGCCTGATGCATCTTCAAGTTTCTTTTCCTCTTTCAATCAAGGCTGATTTATTTATCAAACTATTTGATTACTTAAAACCAATCTTTCAACAACTGTCATATAGAAAGTCATTCCGTAAATAAGGTAGCTCTTATAACATCCAAGGAAATTATTCATAGAGCCAGTTTTCACAACTGGAACTGTTACTTCTCTGCAAGAGGTAGGTGTCTATAGAAATATTCAGTCAGTTTTGTTTTCTCTGTTTTTGAGTTGTATTCCTTCAAAAAACATAAAATAAATTTTTAAAAAATTAACACTATTTCACATTACTCTTCCACCTAATCTTCTGGATTGGGGTGCATTCTTTGTGTTTATGAGGGGTTTGTTTTGAGACCTTGAAAAGCAATTGCAAAAAACTGTGGAGCCTCAGCCAAAAGGATAGATTGATTCACGTGTTTTAGTGGGACAGTTTTACCAAAGGTTCACTAATTAAATAAACTAATCAAAAAGTAAGAAACCTTTCTCCTTCCCTAGCTCTTTTAATGAATTGTTGCATGCTTGCCCAAGTGATTTTTAGTGAAACTAATGACACCATATTATATCATCATTCCTTTTTTGATCTTGTGTTCAATGGGAAAAGGAGCAAAGCCTAGCTCTAGCCAGCTAAAACCCACCAGATCTGAGTTCTGTGTGCTCTCGAATGCAAAAGCTCGTATAGTCTATAGGGAACATCTCTCTCCCACCTTGCACTGTCTAACAGGGTCTGTATTTCCCGTTTTTTTTTTTTACCTATCAGACAGCTGACACCAAGCCACTGCACTCAGAGCAACACTCCTGCTAATACTTTAACAGCAGATTTTTATTGGTTTGGTTGAAGTTTTTTTGGTTTGTGTTTTGGACACCATTTCGGGGGGAAGGGGAGAAGGGATGGCTTTTTTGTTTTTGTTGCTTAATGAAAAAATTCACCGATTAAAATATTCTCTTTTTTTCAGATTCTCAAATGCTGACAGAAATGTATTCAACAAGCAACGCATGATTTTGGGGAAGCCTCTGAACTACACCCGTAGCCTGTTAGGCTCAGTGTGAAAACTGAGGAGAAAGCACATAACTATTTCCTTAACTCAACTTGTATTACCATTATTGCCATTCCAGTCAAGAAGCACAGCCAGTACATTGTTTGCCATTAACTTTTACAGCAATTTATAGATATTTAATAGAAAATGACAACTTATCTTAATTCCAATAGCAATATTGCTGGAATTGCTCACAACTGCCTCATTCCAAAGAACTCTGCAACAACTATAAAATACATAACACAGATCCCCTCATCCTATCTAGGACTGGACTGACACATATCATACATTTCCTTCAATAATTTATTAGGCTTAGACTGAATCTGATGAGCAGCACAGAAACATGACAATCATAGAATCATAAAATATTATCTAATAGACTCATTATCTCATTTGCCACAAGTTTATATAGAAAAGTCATGTCATTAACATTCTGAGATGTTTTACTTCTCTTCGGGATTAGGCAAGAAGTAGTACTGCTTCAACCTACAACACCTCAACAAATACAAATCCTCTAAAATGTATAACTTATTTCTGGGAGCAGACTATGCAAAAAGATTATTTGTAACAAAAAAATTACAGAAGTATATTTATGAATAAAAAAGTAAGGTATGGCTTAAAATAGCTTGGAAAAAATAATATTTAAATAAAACTTGAATATAATGTATTGCTGGGGTTTCAAGCCATTAAATATTAATTATTTCTGTACCTTGAGAACTGTTGATTCCCAAGCATATAAAATTTCAGTCTGCCACCTACAATCATAGCTTGATGTCAAGCATTTCACTTTCCTGATCTATTATGGAAGTTCTAATAATTATTTACTTGATAAATGCTTCAAATTAAAAATCATAACATCTATTTTATTAATTTAATAGAAAAACTTGTATCTCCAGTTGTATGGTTCAGATTGAGAGAAATCAAGAAAAGGAAAATATAGCAGCATGGCACCTTGGCTATTTTCTTGCCAAGAAAAATATCTCTGTGCAGTATAAATCACTGTACTCAGCTGTTATAGTCAATAGCAGATAATGTCACTCAATAATCATTCACTCCATCGCTGATCATTTAATATCCACCTGACTTGTAAATGTCCATATCATGTTATTAAATGTCAAGTCAGAAATATTACACTTACACATAGTCAAAATTTAACTCCTGAAGATAATTATAATCCACTAAGTAATGGGTTTTTTTGTAATCCACCATCTAAATACCTACAAGTAATAAAAAAAATTTTAAAAAAAAGGTAGGAAACTTCTCGCAGTTTTTAAGGAATATAAAACTGTACATTATTGTGCTTACTTATACTGCTTTGTTCACATTTGGAAATAGAAAATTTATATTCAAATGAAATTTGAGATTGCAAAATATCCCAATCAAACACTACTTTACTTCCCTTCTAATCACATCTTGGAAAGGCTGCCAGGCATTGCAGAAGGACTTAGTAAAATGGAGAATGCAAAGTAAAATGAAGTTCACAGCACATGCAAGGACAAATCTGTTCTTTTCATGTCAAATGAAAACTGCATCACCCAAAATTGGGAGCTTAAATATCAAAACTATTCAAAAGGGGAAGGGCAGTGCTTGCAAGGTGCAAGTCAAGATAAGCAAATCACAGATTTCTAAATCTGTTCCAGAATATCCCTGAAGATGGTGCAGAATAAAATAAATAAGCATTACCAGGCTTCAAATTAATTTTAAAACACCTAGAAAATAAAGCTGAAAATTAGTAAGGGCATCTGAATGATTGACCCCTCCCCACCAGTGGGTAGCTTAAAGGAGCAAAAACAGCAAGTTGATGCCAAAGCTGCTATAAAGCTGCAGATAACAGTTTGTGATATTAAAGGCAAGGAAGCCCAGCACTCGAAAACTCCTGTCAGCATTCTGGGTTCCAAAACAAGGAGCTATCAGACAACAATAGCCCAGAAACAGGTAATTAAAAATAAGTAAGTTTCAGTGGTTGTAAAGACTCCAAAAGACAGAGCCTTTGATAGGGCTGGGATTGGTTAAAAAGGAGGTAAGTAAACCCGCGTACACAACCGATACGAAATGATCAGTGAACAGTCAGACCCGGCTCCACAGGCAAAACAAACGGTTGTCCCTGGAAAGAGGCTGCCAGGAGCTGCAATACGGCCGTGGAGCCCCTGCCAGTGACCTTGGGCCACAACCTGGGGAAGTCAAGGCTCCTGCTGGTGCCCCTCTCCCCCTCCACATCCCCCTTCTCCAACACAGGGAGCAGCTCCCTGGGATGCAGCACAAGGTGTTTTCACACTCTTCCCTCCTTCTCTTCCTCTGGCCTCCCTTTCTTAATGTGGCAAAAATCATTTATACCCATACTACAAAGCTGCCTGCAGCTTGTTCTGGATGAAAAAAAAGAAAAAAAGAAGTGTTATGCACTTTAATTTACACTTTATCAAAATAGCAGAAATAAAGGGTCACCTCATGAAATGCAGAACACAGCCTCACCCTGGCAGTCAGTAAATTTCAAAAAGATAATCTAGCTAATACACTAGCAGTGGACACTATCAAGCTTTTAAGAAGATTTTTACATGCACAAAATATTAATGTTTCTTTTCTGTTCATTACAAAAGCAATGTGCATGGTGAGATACAAACTCCGCTAGCACAGCCACAAGCTCTTCACTAGCACATGCGATGAAGAAAATTCATCTGTCCCTGATGCACAGGGAATTCTGCAACCACCATCTCTGTTTCTTTGACCCCACTCTGAAATACCTGATAGTAGGCAAGCTGAGAGGTTAGTCACAAGCGGGGGTGTTTTGTTTGTTGGAGTTTTTTTTTTTTTTTTTTTTAATCCCTGCACACACAGAAACCACATCACCTTTTTCCTTTCTGCTGCTTCTTATTCCAGATTCTCTCCCACTTTACTGCTTCTGTTAACCACCTTGTGCATTGTCTCTGACCCTCTTTCACACTCCTCATCTATTAGGAAAGACTTGGTTGCATGCTGAAGGAGTTAGAGACCAAAGGCCTGGGGTGCACAAATTAATTTTCAGTCCAAGCTGTATATGGCATATCTATCTGCATATCATCCCTACCAAAGCTGACAAGTGTCTCTAGGAGATCATTAGGTTTCTCAAACTCTATTTAAAGTCAGGAAGTGTTAAGATATTAAATGAAATAAAGGAGGTTCACAGCAGCACTAACGGGGTGTATTGGGTTTGCATGGCAAGGTCTTGGTAAAAGGTGGGGGCTGTAGGAGTGGCTTCTGTAAGGAGGTATCAGAAGCTTCCCCCACGTCTGATAGAACCAATGCCAGCCAGTTCCAAGATGGCCAAGGCTGAGCCCATCAGCAACAGTGGTAGCACCTCTGCGATAGCATATTTAAGAATGGAAAAAATTACTGTGCCAGAGCCTCTGCAGCCAGAGAAAGAAGTGAGAAGATGTGGGATCCATGTTGGAGCAGTTTGGGGAGTACTGTCTCCTGTGGGAGAGACCCCGTGCTGGAGCAGGGGAAGGGTGAGAGAGGTTCTCCCTACAAGGAGAATGTAGTGACAGAGACCACAGGTGATGAACTGAGCATAATTCCCATCCTCCAAACCTCTGTGTCACTAGGGAGAAGAAGTAGAGAATTCCAGAGTGAAATTGAGCCTAGGAAGAAGGGAGGGGTGGGATAAAGGGCTGTTTTAAGATTTGGGGTTCGTTCTCATTACCCTACTCTGACTGGCTGCTAAACATAAAAAAGAGATGGTTGAAATTACATTGCTTTTGCTAGGAACTGAGGTTGCTTTGCTGGATCTCCTCAAGAATGATAGTCTCAAATACGGACATTGTATGCACACATGCAAGTTCAAAATAAAATTTCTGTCATCAAAATAGGCTAGAAATAGGATTTTGTAACTTGACATATCAAAGAATTGAGTTCTATTGCCCATTTGGCTGCGAGTATCCTACCATTTTTTTTAACTGTAACACCGTAGTCTGTATGCAAGAAAAGACCAAGTGTATCAATGTTCCTTTCACAGGGTTTTTGTGTCATTATAAATGCATACAAATTAAAATATTTTAGGAAGAATATTGTCCCCCTCCATTATGCACATGTATACTTAAGCATACAATAACCAACCTGTGTCTGCGCAGCTTTTTCTATGTCGATCCCAAGAATCAAACCCAGGCGGCATTAGTTATTTAAATGCCATTAACATCTCCATGAGAAATCCACAACTGTGCTCACAGTGAAGGGAGGCTCAGTGTGAGTCAGATTATGCCTGAATTCTGGACAGTTGCTATCAGACACACCTTTTTAATCAGGGATTACTGCGTCAGATAGGGAGCTTCTCCTGCAATGCTTTGCCTCCAGGAAAATAAGGTAGATTATTTTCTACTATGAAAGGACAAATCTGATGAGAAAGTTTATAACCTGACCTTAGGGAAAGAGACAAACAGAAGTAAAGTAACACCGAAGCTTTCTTCAACCTCACAAGGTTCCTATCTACCATTTAATAACACAAAGAACTTTTATACCTATATCCTTCAAGCCTATAGTAAAGCATGCATTACTTATTTTACAATTACATTAAATTTATGTATTAAGGTTATGTATAACAACTCAGGAATGCAGCCTAGAATTACTGAATACATCTGGATGGATTTTTGTGGACATTAGCAACTACAGTTCCAGCTAAAACAGTAAACTGGAGGTCCAATTGCAAGCCTATGTTCTTCACATCTTCCAAAGCAACACACAATATTTCAGCTATTTGGTCCTTCTAAACTCAGTGATTTATAAAAGAATGTATTTAATCCAGCAATGGCAAAATACTGTTGTTAGTACCAAGTAAGAAAAAAGACACACAGTACTTACTGTGTTCTAAGTTGGAGACAAAGGATAATACGCAGGAGAATAGGCACTATCCCAGAGCCCCAGGCAGGCTCATAAAAGTTTTATTTCCACACATAAGACCCATACATTTGAATAATATGAAGAAAAATTCTCCCCAGAGTGACCTCTTTGATGCTTCTAATATCAAAGCTCAAGACTGGTGGGAAATGTAGATGGAGAAAATAGAGATGAGATATGGAGATGAACCAGGTGTTACCTCATCACTTCTACTGAGCTGCAAGAAGCCACAATAATACAGGAACTGGAAAATAGAGGGAAGAAGCACTGACCTTGTTCAGACACTCAAAGCTCTCAGCAATGCTGGCTTAGCTCAGCTGCCTACTGTCAAAGTAGAAACCTGTAGAAACTGAGAATAGAAGCCAAATCTCTGTCTTGATATCAATATCACAGATCATACAAAGAGATATTGCAAGTGGAAAAGGCCCTGATGTGGAACTTCAGGGCATCTTTGATTTCCTTTACTCTTCCTTTAATTCAAACCAAAATGGCTTTTATACTCTTGTGCTTGTCTGTGACATATTCCCAAACTGATAAATTATAAATATCACTGAAACAACTGGATACAGCAGTAAGAACAGGTGGGGAATTTACCCATCTGCTACAGTTTAAGAACTATAAACAGGGTAGTGCAAAACCAATTACATTTAAGTTCATACTACTTCTTAGCCAAAAGTGTACAAAATGCTGTGTAAAAGCTGGCAGCAGCAGCAATAACCAGTCCTCCTTATATGCAACCCAGAAGAGCAGTGCAATTTGATTCACAGAAACAGAGCACAGAAAAATTCAGGTAGAGTAAGAAAGGAGACGTTATTAGATTTAAAAACAAGACCAGTCAAACGGTAAAAAGCATGAAAATGTTCATGAAGAGACAAAAATAGATTTAAAGAAACTGGGACAAATTATAGAACACTGTTTTAAAGGTGTTATTAACACTTGCCACATTTGAAGTGAGAATGAAGCAAAAAATGAAACATCCCAAATAAGCTTACATTGAAAAATTCATGTGAAGACTACTTTTCTGAGAGATATGCTATCTTCATATTTCTCTAGATGTTTCATGTACACAGAAGATAGGCTGTGGTCAACGTGTTTCAGATGATTAAAGCAAGGGGAAGGAAGACAGGGAACCAAACACAGACAAGACCCTCAGGATCTCTGAAATTGTCATGGACCACATGTACCATTCCCCTGGGTACAATGACAGCTAATAGTCCACCTGTCAGAACTTCAGCTGCATGGAAAATATACAAAATGCATTTAGATGGGTTCAGTTCTCTCTAAATGTAAGTCTTGCTTCATATTCATAACTATATAATCATTAGCGGAGCTGTATTGGCATAAGGCTAAGTTAAAACGAAGATTAGTCACTCTGACTATGCTGAAGCATCTGTCAAGAATATAATTTCATAGCATTCTTCTTGGACCAAAGCCACACTTGCCAGATTTGCCACATTGGCTAACAAGATGGTTGAATTTAAAAATCACATTTCATTGCAGTTCAGTTGCAATAAAAGAGATAATTTTTATAACTACACTGGTAAAACAAGGTATAAATTGTTATTGTCCCATCCCACGACACATCAGAAGTATCACAAAAGAAGAGATGTTTTGCAAAGGTTGTTTGGTAATCTGAGGTAAAACTCCAGTCTAGAGCCAGGAACATGGTCAAAGGCACAGGCAGTTGATATGGTTTAGGAGTCTCATCGGAAAACAAAAGAAATGAGAAAAGTATCCACTCCCATTGAACTTTCTTACAGTTAAGACACATTGGCAGAGCACCAAGCAGGGAATAAACTACAGCTACGCCTGACCAGTCCCTGAGATATTCAGTTCAGCCATATTCACATATGCAGGCAAAAACAAGCGCTTGTATGAAAGAATATTCCTGTGAAAAGCCAGCAGTTTTAATTAAAAGAAGCAGAAAATTAATACATCCATAAAATCTTGGAAAATTGCTAGCATGAAACCAAGATTTGACAGTATGTAACAGCAGCTACAAGAAATGTGATAAAACAGACTGAATATATCCCATGCTGGAATACAGTGCAGTGACAGACATAGCACAGACAGAGCAGAGGAAGAGTTATTTCAAGAACTTTCTTCTGAGACTTGTGTTTGTTGCTGATCTAGAAGTTAAAGATCTTTAGCTAGATACGTAATTTGGCAATCAAAACCAGTAGTACAACACACAGAAGCAAGTTTTAAAGTAGGTAAGTGATTATCAAAAGCTCAGTTTATACATTAACATAAATGAAACTAGACAAATGAGAACAGATGTTGTCTTAGGGCAACTATTTACCATTGCTAATGCATAAAAGTGCAATAAATGTAGCTATTAGCATAGGAATGCTTTCATCCAGCTGTAATCTCAACATTAGCTAAATTAAAGGAGAAAGTAATAAACCCGAAGATACCTTTTCCTTCTCCACATTAGAAAAACAACATACAAAGTGAAAGCAGAAGACTAGAGAAAGAATGTCTCCACATAAAAAGAAGAAGCAGTGCCAAGCATAAAGTTTACATCTCGCTCTACAGGTGAACTTTAAAAAAAGACAGAAGGGTTCAGATCTAGTGATCTGACTAAAGACCCACTCTGCAAGTGATTCATTTTATTTGATCTTAACACCTGGAGTGCAAATTTCCTTCTTCTACAGCCTAGTCTTTTCATATTTTGTGGAAAAAAAAAAAGGCAAAGACAAGACTTTGCAATCTATAGAAGAAGTAATATTAAGAAGTGGAGTTTTTTCCAAGTAATTCTTGGTTTGCTGATTCAATGAAGATCCCTTCTGTCTTCCAAACGTTTTAGTTAATATGGTACTAGGATGAGTGCTATACATGGTGCTGAAAATGGTCAGTGGTCGGCTGCAGAAACCTTGAGTTCTGTTTTCTAGAGTTACCACTTTTTCTTCATTTCCCAGATCACTTTGAAGCTAGACTGAATCTTAACCAAAAGAGATTTAAATAAGAATCTTTTTCTTTGATTATGTGATGATTATTAGGTAAAAGAATGGAAAGAAATGAAGACTTTGCCTACTATTAATGAGAAAAAAACAACAAACCAAAAAACAAACCCAAACAACAGTGTCACCAATCAAAATGTGGTGGCACATGAATCTTCAGAACAGTAAAAGAGAAAGTGGTTTGCTCATTAATCTGACAGTCTTTACTCCATAGGTGATGGCACTTTTCTGCTCTTTGCTCAGCCATGTGTCAGAGAAGATTTAAACTAAGAGATCATCTTCAATTACACTGTTCACAGGCAGGAGAAATCACTCTTTTCAATTAGTCTAATTTAGCATTTAACACAAACCATAGTCTCACCCAATCTGAGACAACCTCTATTACATAAACTGCATCTATTTTTTTCTTGATTTCCATGGCATTTCTGATAGTAGTTCCTCATGTCATACAACCGAGAAATAGCATATTATCACCAATCCAGTACTTTGTTGCAATAACTAGCTGCGCTCAATCCTCCACCTCTTCTGATTCTCTAAAATTGACTATGTTCACTTTGCAACGAGAATTGTTTACCTCAAGAGCTCTAAGCTATTTATGTTCAATGGATACTCAGAGAATCTTACAAAAGCTGATCTTAAACTCTTCCTCATGAAAACAGACAGAAAATACATTTTTCTCTATCTCTGGAGGTCTTCTCTTTGTTTACACATAAAGTAATTGCTACTTTTACTTTACGATTGTTCTTGGGAGCCCTTCCAACACTTCAGCCTATTTTTGAACCACAGCTACAAAAACATAAGTTTTGTGTAAAACAAGAATAAATTGCCAAAGACTTCTTGGTCTTTCAGTCCACCACTACAGCATTACAGCACAGCAGAATTCTGGCTAATCTAGGATTCATATGCCCACTACTTCCCATCCCAGAGAGAGTGCTAGAATTTATGTTTACAGCACAGAAATGTTTAACTAATGTAAACTATTCTTTTTGACCATAAGATCATGCTTTTCCTTTGTCAGAAAGCTATTTATTATACAGCACCTCGTTATGCAAAAGCATGATAGTATCCAACCATGGCAATAAACAAACAAAACTGATCGGCATATTCATTTTAGATAGACACATGTAATGAAATTCTAAAATGAACCTTTCTGAAAATCTACAGATGTCTTGGCTCTACAAAATAGAGGTAGTAATCTCCCAAAGACAGATTCCTAACAATTTCTGATTATTTACATTCCTAGTTGGGTCAGAGCAGGATGTACGGAAATAATCAAAAATGTTCTCTCTACTGAACACCAGGCATTGGGCAGCAAAGATTCTGTATATTGATATACAAGCAGGTGGAGACTTTCTAGAGTTTAATAATTCCTATGTTAAAAGCTGTTGTCATCATTTATATTTCAGTACCATTTAAAAACCACATCCAGGATTGTGCTGAGCAAAATGGAAAGGAAACAGATCCAGCAGACCAAACAGTCAAGTCAATGACTGGAAAGAGAAAATGGAAAACATCGCCCATGGATGGTCAGTTTTAGAATCAAGAGTTCCACATACCCAGTTCAAGTCCACCTACAGCTAATGTTATGAGTTACTGTGGCTGCAGATATCTACTTGGATGGAAAAGATGGCTTGCCTTAATCTAATGACTTTATGTTGCATTCCATTCTCAGATAAACTGGTGCATATGAGGGAAATTCTACTGTGTCAGTGCAGCTACTTCAGATTCCTACTGATATAAATGAGAGCAAATGATGGGCTGTAATCTGCTGTCTGACTTTAACAGTCCAGAGGTTCACAGGGAAATGTTACATATCTTTTCTACAATAATTCTAATAACCCTCTTCTTGCATAAAGAAAAATTATCTGATGACGTAACAGGAAAAATTACTGCACGGACACAGATTTGGGACTACCTTGTCATACCTACTGACTAACTTCTCAGTGTCTGGTACTCATACGTATTCAGGGTGGTCTTACTTTCTATAAATGAAGGATGGTCAACAGGTGCTTAGGCAATTTCCAAATCTAAGCCTGAGACCAGACTTGGTAGGAAATTTGCCTTTAGCTCCTGCCCTTCCTCTAGCTGAGCTGTAGCAAAAGTGGCATTATGGTGCTTGGCTGTGCCCTGGTGCAGGGGAAGACACTCAACTTTTGAGCCTAACCAAACATTTCATTCCTACTCTGAGTCAGTAGCTTCAGCCAAGCAGAGCTGGACTGGTCACAGACTTTTATGGAAAAGACCACGGATGTCACTGCTTCTGGCTGTTACACACAATCCAACTCCGAAGACTGATTCTAATCTGGGGTTTAAATCTCAAAATAAAAATATACACTCGATCCACACAGAAATAACAAATTCTATTCAAATTATACCTACAGACCAGTAATACATAAATGCTTCCTTCTTCAGCTTACACAACAATTAAATCTTCACTAAACATCAAGGTATTACAGTTTAAAGAAGAATTGCTATTTTTTTTCCTTTCCTAAAAATGAGCTAGAGAGTCTCTTTGGCTTGTCAAGATAATTTTGTGTTTACCACATTAAAACTGTCTCTTTCACAACATTGGTTTAACATAATTTTTCCCCCCACTATGCTATGTCATCATCTATTAGAGATAATGAAAGAACAAATGCAAATAAGCAGTCATTTAAAATAGCAAGATGTAGTAACACCTCTGTCAGGCAACCTTGGAACATCTGCCAGAATTTTAATCATATATTATAATAGAAAAATAAGTATTGTTGTGAGTAGTGATAAACACAGTAACTCACACTAACCATTTTTAATATCGAAGGACAAACTCTTTGCAATGGTAAACCAACCCTATCTCATAGCAATGATACAATGCGATGTGTTGGTATGCTAAGTCTTGCAATTCCTACGTGAAACATAGTTGAAGATGAACATATCTTTATTAAATGTGACAGATACAATGGTGCCAAGTAGCTCAGCGCAGAAGAACAAGACATTATCATAAAGTTTAGATGGACAACTGCATTAACTTCCAAGTAAATTTGACTCACAGTGGCAATAGCTTTATCATCTTCGAGAAGCTGAGATGGTTTCTTATGGCTATCAGAAATATAAACTGCCATAACAGGCACAGTCTATGCCTGGACCAGGGGACTGTCAAAAAAGGTTTGCATCAATATATGTAAACATGAAACCCCAAACAGCACTGTAAAGTGCGTATTGCTATATTTCTTTGCACTTGCTAGCTGTCTTCCAAAATATTCCTGCATATAGTGTTTGCAATAACATTATATCATTAGAGCAACCAGCTCCACACATGGGACAGGATGTCTGGACCTCTGAACCCTGCCTCTGCTCCAGAACTAGCATTCTAACTAGGCTACAAAGAAGGAATTTAGAAACACTGCACAGCCATCTGTCTAGGAAAAGCAAAGCTTAACTAGGATTGAAACTGGCAAGGGACATCAAGGGCAGCAAGAATAGCTTCTATGCTAAATATGCAAGAAAAGGTCTGGACAATAAAAACATGAGCCCACTGCTAAACATGGTGCTTATGGCACACTCGCTGCAAAGAACATCTGAGCACCTTGGGCTGTTTTAAAAGGCCCATAGCCCGTAGATGTAAGTGAGACCGGTAATCATTAGACTGCATCTAACACACTGCATCCTGTATCATTCTCCCAGTACCAAAAAAAGAGTGAAAAACAGCAGAAAGCTCAGTAAAAGGCAAAAAAAGTGGTTAGAGGCTAGAAAAACTCCCTTGTAAGGAGAAGATGAGGGAAAGAGGCTTGTTCAGCATGCAGAAGTCTCCTTCAGGAAGCTAACAGAAACCTAAGGTTACTTTACTTATGAGGAGACCATTGAGAACACAGAGCTAGGCACTTCAAAGTGATGCCCACTGAGAGGACAAGAAACTGCAGACAGAGGTTTAAACTGAATATATGGAGAACTTTTTTCACCACAAGGACTTTGAAGGATTGGAACAAGTTATCCACAGATTTTATGCAGCCTCTGTTCATGGAGGCTTTCAAAACTAGATGTCAAAGTCCTGAGCAACCTGGTGTGGTTTGTGGACCCTATTTTGAACAGGAGGTTGGACTAGATAACCTACTGATGTCCATTCTAACCTCAGTCATTCTGTGTTTGCAATTCAAATGTTTGTGTCAGTTGTCTAACATCCCATGTCCCATCTGTTCTGCTTGCCCTGTTCAGATGTTGTTGCAGTGCACACCTCATCAATGAGGTCTTGCTGTCAC
Organism: Cnemophilus loriae; assembly: GCA_013397755.1. Classification (NCBI taxonomy): domain Eukaryota; kingdom Metazoa; phylum Chordata; class Aves; order Passeriformes; family Corvidae; genus Cnemophilus; species Cnemophilus loriae. The sequence goes on along the minus strand of VZTF01002612.1, from coordinate 986,381 downwards.
CTTCAACACCCTTATTTACAGAGCCTGGTCGTGTTGACTGCCGACAGAATTGACAGCAAAGGATTCAGTAGCATCATCACTAATACAAATAGAAGCATAAATGATAAATGTCTGTTAGCACTGACGCAGACTCTTGGTCATCTTGTTGATCTATTCAGATTCAGCAATCTATTGATTGCTGGTGCTTTTCAAAGTGCAACTTCAGAATTTGTGCCTTCAGTATGCTCTTTAAGTGTAGTATTGCTTCAAGATGCCATTCCTCCAAATTTCTCCTCCAAATTCTAATTTTTTTCTTCTCCTTGCAATAATATGCATAGACTAAAACAATTTTCATTATATTTTCTTATATGAAACATGCTCTGTTGTCTTAAAAAACAACTACCTCTTTCCTGAAACAAAATCATTGCACATTTAGAAAAGCCTGAGACAAGACTTAAAAAATACTGAGGAATCATCTAGAACCACCTAAGATACATTTTCTGGAGTTCACTGTAGTAATTACAGGTACATGACTAAAGTTTCTAATCACAAACCAATTACATATTTTCAAAACTTCTACGCAGATAGAAACAGAGCAGTACCACGAAAAAGCAGCATGCATCACTTTAAGTGATTGTACCACATTAGTCACCTTCTTAAAAGATTTCATTCATCATAATGGTCTTTACTCAGGAAGAATGAAATTTGCCACCTACTTTCTTAATAAGCTTTCTCTTTCTTTTTGAAAAGTTCAATCAAGCAAACTGAGCTCCTTATAGAATAAGTCACTCCTTCAAAGGAGTGGGACACAGCAGTACCCTACCAATGACTAGAAGGCTGAAGTAGATCACATTACTTATGTGAAAGTTTTTTACTTGCAAGACTAAGGCTTGAACTGTAAGTTTCTGAAATTTCCTGAAAATCCTTCTAAGCCTGGTGAAGTAACGTTTAGGGTTCTAGTGCCATCTCTTTGAACATATCTAGAAATAACTACTAATGAGAGCCAAAGTTTCTCACTTAGCTAATCAGTTTAGAAGATGACGCTCTAAAATCCTAAATGCCACTATGAAAATATATCCCCAGAGACAGAAAGCAAGCACTGAAACTGGTATTTAGTTCTGCTTCTGTTAGTTCATAAGGCTGACTTATTTAAGTCACATCCTGTCAGACAACACTATCTGCTAAAGCTAAGAAACATATTTTTATTTATTTGAACAGTTGCTACATGATGCTGACTGAGCAATGCCAGGCTCTCTGAAATCAGAGTCACTTCTATCAACTCTTGAGAAATAAATCAAGGAAAATGACATTTATGTTACCTATTTGATTAATTTTGAGACTCCTTTCTTCTAAAAGACATCACTGACTTGTAACTCCTTCCCTTATCTCACCTTCCACATTACTTCAGTCAGCTCGATAGGACTAGGGTGACAGAGAGCTTGTCACAAGAGTGGGTGCTGTGGAACTCCAGCATGGGCAAAGGCATCTCCCTCTCATGAAACAGCAAATGGAGAAGAAATTACTTGTGCTGTGCCTTCCCTTTCCATTCATACACACTCCATAGTAGCTTAAACACATCTGTCTAGTTTACAAGTTGTTGGTTCCATAAATTTTCCACCTGCGATGAAGAATGAAAGCCACTGCAAAAGTTAAGGCAATTCTGGTGAGCATCCTCCATATAGTACTTACAGACTTATCTTTCCATTTTAGTAGCTTCCTGTGTGAAATTTTGAAAACTGGATAGTGTGAGGAAAGCCTGTCCTCAAGAACTGAGTTTCAGAACTTCATAACTTTTAAACTCCACTAAGCCCAGAGAAAAAAACCTGATTAATTGAATTGATTGACTTGTAACTGATCATTGAAATCCATTCCTGTGACTGACTCTCCATGACTTTCTGCCTTTATATTTGCAGGTTGTGCATAATTCAAGCATGCACTGCTTTCACTTGCCTCACTTAGAATAACATTGGGGTGCTCATACGGGGTCTGAATCAAAAACCTTAGAAAAATGGACTTCCTGTATTCTCTTTCTATGCTCTACAAGGTCTTACTTGATTTAATTCTGCTCATGTATAGATAAACCTTTCAACATCAAGCATCCAAGCATTTTCTAGATCAGACTCCTAGACTTTTTGACTGAACAAGGAAAAAAATTTCATCAAATTTAAAAAGAAGTAGTGATAAAGATAGTGATTCAATCTTCACTGGAAACCAAACAGCTTAGAAAAGATACATATAAGTCTTTGAATGAATCACTTGCAATGAATCTTTGCACTCCCCTGCATTTACCCCATCAAATGTATTCTAACCACCATAAAATCCAATATGCAAAAATATACACACCATCTGCAGATACATAAGGAAGTGATATCCAGCATGAATCTATGCATTTGAATCTCTGAATACTTCCATTATGTTTTATGATGCTAATAATAGACAGCATAGGGACTGAAGCCCAAAACCAAATCTTGACACAGATAATGTAGAGCCCTTCTTTTTAATACTTGCATAGAAATAATTTCATCTGCCATGTTCTTCCATGCTGAAGCACTGGCTTCTGGTTTGGTACATTCAGAAGATATAAGGAATATAACTGCAAGGAAATACACTTTTCTTAACTGGACTTGTTAGTTTTTATTGCACTAACTTGCAAATCATCGTCTTTCTGTCAGCAACTTCTTTCCACTTGCCTTGTTTCATTTCTCTTAATGTTTTAAAAAATGGATCTTACTTTTTGGTAGTTAAATATGACATTCACACGTTTAACTTCACTATCAAGTGGAAAACAGGCAATAAGAATGACTGCTTTAAATGGCTGAAAATAAAAGGTAGAGAGAAGAGAATGATACTATAGCAGTGCTAGTGTTTCAAACACAAAATTCAAGATGTATCTCTTCTCACACAGATATAGTACAACAGACTTGAAGTCAAGTGCAGAGAAATAAGTGATGACAAGAAAACAGCAGATGAGACCTGTCAGCAGAAATAAATATTTCTACATGAACAGAAACTGTACACGTAAGGTACATTCAAAAATATTAAAAGTCTTAGAAGGTGTGCCAGGGGAATCACTAGTTTCTAACAACTTGTACCTGACCCTAGTTTATCAGCAAGTACATATTTTCTACTTAAAAATTCAAAGTATGACCTTCTTAAAACAGTGTCAATCTACTGTCACTCCTTTTCCTGAGTTGCATAAATAAGATTCCAACGCATAAAGAGAGGAACCTATGCAGAGGAAACTGAATTGCCATTGCAAGCACACCTTGATTTCTCCTGTTTTCTACCACAGATATACAAACTGTAGTACTGAAAGGAATTAAATGCTTTTTAATTCATTATTCAATAATTTCTCACAGACTATGAAAAAAGCCACTATTTATTTATACAGTCTATATAAGCAATAGGAAACTAATTAAAAGGAATATTAATACCCTGCAATGCACACAGAATTAATCCAAGTCATAAGGACAGAATATGTCAAATGGAATAAAGCAAACTGAGGGGAAAAAGACGTCCAAGAAATGCAATCACTATCATAGCTTCAGATTCAGAAAGAAAATTAGAGTAAATTTTCCTTTACATGCTCTGAAAATTATATCCTGCATGCTGACAAAGACCCAAACATTTCACCCTGATTTCTGTTATAATTATAATATATCAATAATTGTTTGCTACTAATTATGAATTTATAATATCTGCTCTAGCAGAATTTCATTCTAGTGATAACACATCATTTCTGATGTCATATCCCTGGATCTAAAAGGAAAATGACTACTTATTTTTGAATAGCAGGTTTAGATTAAAAAATATAGATTATGTGCTTGTATAGAATTATTAATTCTACATGGACGAGTCATCTAAACAAAATTTAGAGAGCATGAAACACCTCATAAATCCGATTGGAACATAGGGATTAACTGTTTTCACATGCATAGAGTTTCAAAAAATAGATCATTACTGAACAAATTTTCATTGCAACATGCTTCAAAGCTCTATAAATCACAGGGTGCTTTTAAAGCCCTGCATTTTACAAAATGCATATAGCAACAACAGAAGTTCTGCACCTGGAAAACCAGTTACTAAATACTGACGTTACCTCATTAACCCTGCATTTTTTTCTCCTCCATTGCCATGGAGGAAAAAGAGACACTTAAAAAATGAAAATCTTTAATGTAAAATATGACGAAACAAAGGAGACCCATAGTTAATAGAAGAAAATTACAATTTCAAATACAAACAACAACTCTTTCAGCATGTATGGAAAGAAAGTTGATTTAGGAGGAGGAGAATGTAGAAAGTGACATTTAGCTAAATTGATTCAAACATAAATATTCAAAGTTCAACTCCTGGAACATCCTATGAAATTTTAGCTTGAATTCTGTCCTAACCATTCCTTCCCTCCAAAACCAGTATCTATACCTTTTACTGTTGAACCTGTTAATGTAACTTGGAGAAGGCAATATACACCTGCCATGGAGAAGATCTGCTAGGACATATTTTGTAGATATATCACAGTAATCCAAAATTTGCACTTTATAGAACCACTGTCTGTGTGAAGTTCATTGATGTATAGTGACTAATGGCTAGTTTAGTGTTCCTTAGCATGGACTGATCTGGGTTTTCTCTGGACCCTGTCACTTCCAATAATACCTATAAGTTTTGTTTACAGCAAAGTGCTTCACTTCATCCTGCTGCCATGGTGCTGGAAGACACCACACATGACTGTTCTGTGCCCTTGAGCATGGTATGAAAATAAGGGGAGGCACTGAGCAAAAGCCCTGCTGGAATAATTGCAACATCCTGGGTTGTCTTAGTTGGGAGCATAGCTAGCAGGTCTACAGAGGTGACTATTCCCCTGTACTCTGTACTGGTGGGAGAGTTCTTCATCAAGTTCTTGGCTTCCCAGTGAAACAGAGACATGGAAGTGTTGAAGCAAGTCCAGTAAAGGGTCATGAAGATGATTAAGGGACTGGAGTATCACTCATACAAGGAGAAACTGAGAGAGCTGGAACTGGAAAAAAAGGAGCCTGAAAAGAAGGCTCAGGAGGGTTGTCTCAATGTGTGCAAATAGCTGAGGGGAAAGTGAAAAGAAGATAAAGACAGTCTCCTCAATGGTATCCAACGAATAGGCAAAATTTCAAAAGAAAATAAATTCAAATATTAAGAATTTTTTTTATTCATTTAAGTTCATTTGAATTCAATTCCTTCAAATAAATATTCATTTAGGAAAATACTTAAAAAGAAAAAAAAGGAAGGTGGCCAATGGTTGTCTAAAGAGGTTGTGGAGTCTCCAAATCTGGAACCACTCAAACGCTAACTGGCCCCAAGAAATCTGTTTCAATTGATCCTGCTTTGGGCAGGGATTTGGACAGGAAGATCTACTCTGATTTGTAGGTAGAGGGAGCTTCACCTTGCCCTTTACAGGTACTAAAGACATACCGATCCTTACAGCATCAAATCTATCTTCATTTCATCCTGGAAAGACAATGAGGACCAAACTCAAGTGTGCTTGAGGAACCCATCAGGGAAAGTGCATCACACCTTAGACTAACACCTGGAATAGGCCGAATCACCACATGGAAGCTGAACCTTTCTTGATTCCAGTTACCAATAGCATACAGAAGAAAGGAAGGGGAGGGACGAGTATGAATTTTACTGAAGCCTCTAATTACGTCTGTAACTAGTTGTAAAGCATTATGGATTCAAACATAAGCTCCTTTATCTACAATGTGCATTCATTGCACCTCATGAAAAAAACATTGACCAGATTTGTCATTTGAAGGGTGACAGAGCACTAACACAATTCTCACATGTCTGGAGAAGAAGCAGCACAGCTAAAGTATCTAAAAGGATGCCAAATCAAATGAGAGATCATGTTTTGATCAGGAGATCCTTCTGCTGATAGGTGATATAGAAGAAAAACGGCAGAACTCTTCCTCTGTAGAGGTCTGGGATAACAGTGTAATTGAGTCCCAGCTATACTGTGCACACGACTTTAAAAATTCACTGCACAGCACAATACAAGTGTTCTTGGCTATGACTGAGTCAGGAAAAAACAGAAGTGCATTGTAGGTCAGCACAAAGGTGCACGTACAGAAGCCCATGACAGAGGTAGTCCTGTTTAACTTGTTCTGTAATGAGTACAAAGCCTACACTTTCTCAGTCTTACAAATGTCATACCATGACATCAACCTTGAGCCACGTTAAGTAGAAAATACATTGCGCTTCAAAAAGAAAAATCTAAGCAGAGTTTGGTTTTATTCCGAGTTCTTGTCTTTCTGTAGTTAAAACTTTACAAAAATCCAAATACTTTTAGAGATAATGCTGAAACTTTAAACCAATGTCCACTTCTGACTTCAAACGAAAAATAGAAAAGTCTCTTATGAAACACCAAAAAACAAGAGCCAGAAGGTAGAGTATGTTGAAACTTTACTGTTTTAGCCAATTTTCAGTGTCAGACTGACTTTTGAGCAAACAAAATACTTAGTGCATATTTCAATACAGAAATATTTAAGAAATAACAGGTATTTCAAATATTCCAGTCTTTTTCCTACTGTAATTCAAAAGCAAGAAGAGAGCATCTGAAGTTGGTTATGTGCCCAGGCTGGTTTTCTTGTACCGTCAGAGTTCAGTTTCAGTGAAAATTCCCACTGAATTGCTGTGGAAGAGTAATACTTATATAGAGATTTAAGAGTTGGTGTGTTGGTTTGGGGGAGGATGAGGAACAGGAACAGGCATATCTGACAGCTTTTCTAGACAGTAAAGGACTTAATATCATGCTCTAAATGTACAAAAATATAGTTACTGACTACTATCTTGAAGACAATAGCTAAGAGTTTGTCAGCAATCAGAAAGAAATACACCTTTTTCTTCTCATATAAAAGGGAAGATACAAAACTTAAGATCAATTGCAGAAGTCATACTTCAAAAAAAATCAGATATTTGTATTGACAAATACCGATGAGGATCAGAGTTATGTCAACATCTTCAGCATACTCCTGTATTTGCAAATGTATGCGATTATGAGAATTCCATTGTAAAACAAAACAAAAAGATCACAAGAGTATACTCCTTATGGATGTCAGGAAAATGGTCAGAAATTCCCCCCAAAAATTTAAATATTATAAATACATCTGGAGTCTTTAGCACAATAATTCAGGTAACTACAAAAAGTAACTGAAGAAGTAAATATATGCATTAAAATAGTATACATAAGGACAAGATTTCATATGCTCAATTTCTAATCTCTGTACATGACAGCTGGACCATTTCCAATGTGAAGGCTGTTTGCTAAGGAAAAAAAGAAAGGGAAAACAAAAATAAAACCCAACAAAAACAAAGAAATTTACTAACCTAGAAACACTAAAAACAGAAGACTACCAGATGGTCTTTCAAGTCTTGTCCTTAGAAGCCTAAGTTACTTCACTATCTGAGTAATTTCATTAACCTCCAAAACACAGATGGAAAACTAATACACCTCATCATTCTTCTCAGTGAGTGTTCTGGTCTGATACAGCCTACTGGCTCTTACATTTTTTTCCTAGTGATGCAAAAATATGTATTTTCCCTCTATCCCCCCAAAACTCAACAGCATTTTGTGCAAAATTCAGCCAGAATAGTTCAGCAGCACCTAATCCCCCTCCTCAACGTCAGTCTGTGACCTCCTGTTTCAAATGCTGCGAGACAGCATCTCCAGCAGCTTACTGGCATGAATCTAATCGCCTTTCCACTACTATATAATGCTTAGGTTCCCCTCAGCCTCCATCCTTACTCTTAATAATACTGGAGAAATCACTTTAATAGATAAATAACATTAAGTCTAAAGCCAGGTTTGTTCTCATTCTGGTCCACTGAACTAGACGCACTTCAGAAATACTAAAAATAATTACTGGCCACTGTCTCTTTAAATGACACAATCATTCCATTACTCAGGGAGAAATATTAATGTGTAGAAAACAAACAGAAATCAGGTAAATGTGCCCTCTTGCTCATTTCATCTCTCTCTTTACATCTGAAGTTTTATTTTTACAGCTGGTCACACTTCTTGCAAACAGTTAAAATTACTTGCAAAATGACTTTGATTACACTCATGCTATCCCATTAAGTTTAAAATCACCCCACAGTAGTGGCAAACAAGTGATTTTATAGAATTTCTTTGTGTGAAACGTTGACCTTTCTTTACTAATATACTGCCATGATGTGACAACATTCAGCTTTCCATCAGCAGAAACATGACATGAAATTTTTAACACATGCAGGAATTGGAACTTAACTTCTTTAACATAAATAGCTTTGTTCTTCAAGAAACGAGACTACAAAATGTATGCAAGTATTTAAATTGGCAGTATACTGTCTTTTCAGAACTTTATTAAATACTGCAATATCTATTGGTGCCTCTACAGTCAATCACAGAAAATATTCAGGGAAAAGAACCCTGGTTTCAGATATATAAAATCCTCAGTTATTTTTCAAAATGCTATTATAGTGTTTGTTCCTTGAAAGAGCATTAACTCTTCATATTCCTGCAATATTGAAAAAGATTTCATTTGAAGCTCCACCCTATAGAGAATCTATCATAACACCAAAACTTCGTAAGGGTTCTTACAAAAAACTAAATTCTTTATATTTTTATGGTCACACAAGTTATGACAATGTCTCCACATATCATTAATGTGATCATTTAGCATATAATGTCTTACCTAGGCACAAAAAAAAAAAAAAATTGAGGCACTTAACATACAGTAGATTTTGTGTTTGCTTAAGAAAATCTGGAAGTGGATCACTGGGTCTTATACTGAAATTAACTAAAACTCAAAGCAATATTTAAAGTCTCTAAATTAAGCAATTTTGTTTCTCAATAAAGCATGAACAAAAATGTATTATTCTGTAATGGAAGAGAAAAACATGAAATACCTTTATCTCAATAAATAAATTCTCTTTAAATTAGTATTATAAAGTTGAGTAGAAAAATTCAAACAATTAATACCAGCTTAGCTTTCAAAAGACTTCTTCCTCATTCAATAATGGGACACCAACCAAATTTCTAATGAAGTAACAGAGAAGAAAATCACCTGGCTCAAGGCCAGGCCAGTAATTTTCCTGATAATCTGTTTTAGATTTGTGACTCCAGCTTGACTGCCTCTAATACACTAGTCTATAAACTATCTGCACAGGAGAAAAATAAACCACACACAAAAATCAACACCGAAAGCTCTGCATTAATCGCTCACCTAAGCATTTTATCTTTCAAAAATGTAAAGGCATCTATGATGGAATAAATGTACATAAGTAAAGAATTCATTGCAAATGAATTCCAAGTGGATGAAAAACAGCCAGACAGCCAGGAGCTGTGTGTGCCAGCAGAAGCGCCGCTGTAGACATCCCTTTGGATGTCACACCATCAGTGGCCATTACCAACATTAATAAAAGCCATCTGGCCTTACACGGCTTTATGTCTATATCTCATTGTCGGTTTCAATGGAGTTCTTTGTTCAGAGAGGTAATTTGGAAACTTTTAGAGACTAGAATAAAGAAAACAAATAGCAGGCAATTAATCATGGTAATAGTCCTTCCAAAGGTCACACTATTACTTTGAGCAATGAGACCAATCTTCACTCCTTGAATTTAATTTCAGGGGGAAAAAACAAAACCTAATTTTATGGTCATAAATACTGAAAAGGAAAATTAACAAGAATGCAATCTTGTAACTAATGCCTTGACTAATAGCTGTGGAGACCTAAGATGCCTTGTTTTCAAATATCATCCCAAGATCACATTCAGAAATAACCATCAAAACCTGACTGCCAAAAAATAAAACTGCATTAGTGTATAATTTGCTCTGGACCAAGCAGCCCTACTGAACTGCAAGACACCTGTTCAGAGAAAGTTGTGAGAAAGTAAGGATGTTTTCATTTCCCTCTACAGTGATGGGGAATTCAAACAAAACCATCACAGGACATCTGCTGAATAGGTTATCTGGATGCAGTGGTTCAGTCTCTTGAAACTTGAGTGCAGACTCGTGGGGTCTTGGAGGAAATTGGGAGACAAGCTTGGCTGTACCATGGCAGCAACAAGGCTGAGATGAGGATGAGAGTCCTGAAGTCACATGTCTATTTGCAGATCTGTATTTTGCATGTAATACCATTGAAGAAGAAATAAACTTGGCAAACCGCCACCACATCACACTTGACCATGAGCAGGCTTTATTATCATTACTACTACTACTACTAATAATAATAATAAATAAAAGTAACTGTAGCTGATATGCTTAATGCCAAGCAGTACTGCCTCTGGTTGAACTATTCTCAAAGACACACCAAAATCAGACCCCAAAAGAGGTTTCCATGTCTGGACTCCAAAGGGGTTTAAACAGAAGCTAGACACAACTCAAAAGGAATAGCTCAAGCCATGTGCAGAAGACAGAAGTTCAGGCCTCTGTAAAATCATCAGGTCAAAGCTGGGTTTTTTGGAACAGGTTTAGCTGAGGCATCAGAGAAGGACACAAGCTCCTAACATCCTTACAAGTATCTGTCTGTCTTTAAGCATTTAAATACCTCCGCAAATGCAAATACCAGAAATCTAACTCTGCTGATGAAGCTTAAGCTCTTCAACCTTATTTAAAAAGTGAATTCAGGCATTAAGTTTTAAAAAAAAAAACATTTATCTCTGCTCAATTTTGACTAAATCATCCATCAGAGAATCATTCCATATTAGCCCTTCTATTCTGTATATACACAATATATGTGCTCTGTAGGAAAAATGGAAGAGGTGAGTCATTCTGCTATGCAAAATACTTCCCTGTTAACATTTTTTCTACCATGCATATTGAATAATTTAAACAGAAAATTAGGACACCTAATTTGGAGTGAAATTAATTTAATTCTGATAGTCAAGAAATATAGAGGGGTTTTTATCATCTAACATGCACTCTGTTTTTCAACGCCAGATTTTATCTTTCAAAATAATAATTAGCAGTAGTTTTAATATTTTCTCAATTTTAAAGAATTATCATTTAATGGGTAAAATTTCCATAAATGTTAGGCAGTACATTGTGTTAGCCTATTATGTTCTGTATTATTTAGTTACTTTATTAAACAGTAATAGCATTCACTTTCTTACAATCAAAATTTTAAAAGGGTCTTTAAAGGGAGAGGGAAGAAGCAGAGAAGATAAATTATGCAGCTGAAAGGAGTGGTTGTTTTTCTCTTTGTCTCTTTACTGCAAATTCTTCTTCTCTGTGTTTCCCAGACACCATCTGTTTCCAAAACAACTCATCACCAAACATAAGAGAGAAGATAGGAATTTCTTATAGCAGCTAAATCTGACAGTTTGCAGAGTGGTCTGAGCTTTTTCAAGTAGGAAATACATGACAGCATAGAGCTGTTAATTAACTAAAAATAGGCAATGAGTGTCACCTCAGATGATGCAGTACATTATTCTAAGGATTTTCATTAGAATAATAGATGGATTATTCTTTATAATGTTGCAGCACAGTTGTTTTAAGAAGTCTGAAGCACATTTGGGCATTCAATAGCACTATTCACTTTGTATAGGTTTGGGAAGGGGAGTGTTTAATTATTTTTTAAAGGCTACTTTTGAAGCTTGAGTATCAGGTCACACTTGCTCAGGGCCCCACTCCCTTTCACGTATCAGTGAAGTCTTGGAAAAACAGAATCTAGCAGAATTATTTACACTGAGTACTCACTCACCTATGCCAGTACCCTTTCTGCAGGATTTTGGAAGGAGGTAGAAGAACCCAAATGTATCCAGGTATATGACACCATGCCACCACAAAACCACTCCCTTCATCTCCAGAGAGGCTTATATCAGTTCCAAAATGCTATTGACTGCTACTTCTAGGAGTTCCTACTGGAAGAGCAAGGTACCAATTTTTCACCTGGTTGTACTATGGAGTTTAATGATAGCACTGTGCTTATTCGAAAAAAAAAAATACTTTATAGTTTTGCTTTTTCTTCTCTCCATACTACATGGGGACAAGAAGAAATTATTTATTTAGTTAGGTCTAATAAGTAGGATTGGGAAAATGAGTTATCAGAAAAACATGCAAATTTTTTTAGCAAGTTATACATCTATTTATAATAAAAAAAAATATATATAAGAATATAGATTGGAGAGAAACCATCAAGCTTTACAGACTCCTGTCATCATATCCACCAATGCAAAACAATTTCATACAGACTATATGTGCTGTAATAAACATATTAAGAAACATCACTCTAAAATTGTTTATATTACCTATTCTGATCACATCTCTAACAGATTAGATCTTTTTCAAACAAAAAATCCTCAGCAAGTCAGAGATATGATATCTCTTCTGCCCTTCTCCAGTCCTCCTTGTCCTTCTCCATCATTCAAAACGATTCTCTCCTTTCTGTAGTCCAGAAATTTATTTCACACTTGGAACATTCTTTACTTCCTAGTACCTTTCCAGGTAATTTTATAGCTATCAGTAGACTAAAAAGTGTTTCTGCTGTTCTCCTGGTGATTATATTGGATTAAATCCATTAGCACAGCCACATATACACACTTAATATTTTCAGCTCTTTCTGTTCATAACATGACTCTATTGAGATGCTATCCTTCATATTGCCCACATAGAATCTAAAAATCTGGATTATCTTATTTTTCCTTAGGTTAGCTTGTAAATCATCTTTTTTTTTTTTTAATGTGTTATTACTGCATTAATCTATCACAGGTTCTATATTCCTGACCTCAACATACCTAATTACATTATAGACAACTATCTCCAGTCCCACTCAATATTCTGAACAGTTCACTGAGTTTTAAATGCACAAAATGGTCGTTGCCACACATTTCATTTCTGGCTTCAGCAGTTGTGATCTTGTGCTTTGTTACTAAAAATAGAGCTACTTCCAACTACCTGAGCTGGCAAGCTAATTACAGAGCTGGTAAACAGTTCTCCTCCCCATTGAGCAAATGGCAGAATAAGGAGTCTGCTAATGCACTAGGGCTCCCATGGTCCTGTGGGTCTCTGAAATCTATCAAGTGTCATTTATTTAATCATTTGTGGCTGTTTGCATCATGGATAAGTTACCATTTAAGTAAATAACTGTTTTACTGTTGTATCAACAAATCAGGGAGAAAAAGAACAATCAGCTCATTTTAAGAAAAAGTATTCTAGCCTAATTCTCTGCTTGCACAAATCAAAACAATTTCACTGAAGTAAATAGTATATTGTTGATTTTGACTAGGTAAGAGTCAAGTTCTGTTTTCTGCAGTAGAGAGGTTATTAGAGGACTGACTGTTTGCAGCAGCTTAAAGACTTTTTTGAAAGTTATTTCTGTCACATACAGGCAAGAACAAACAACTGCCACTGTAAGAAAGCACTTTCTTCCCTTAAAAGTACTCTCAGCCATGTCTGCAGTACAGCAGCAAGTTGGCTGGAAAAAATTCCCTGCTGAGAGATCTTAAGGTAGAAGTGCCCATTGGGTTTAGACGCTCCATTTGACAGTGAAACACTGCTTTCCCCCTTCCATTGGACTGATCCTTATCATGTAGCCTAATACAAACTTTGTCGGCAACAAGGGTTCAGCCATCACTCAGTCAATAAAACTCCACTCATTTTCAGCCATTACTGAGGAAACAACATGTAGACAGACAAGCAACTGTCAGAATAACTGTGATACAGCTGCAGGCCCAAAGAAAAACTAAGATTATATTTAAGATGCATTATGTTTGTTCAACCAAAATCACTTCTGGGTCCAAGAAGGCATGTAGCTTCCAGAATTATATTTTTTATCTGAATATACAGGATAGGAATAAAAGAATTAGGTAGAAAACCACCACGAAGACAAATTTTAAAAAGCATTTCTATTTCTCCTTCCTAACCCCAAAGAAAGAGACAAGTAAATAAAACCTCCAAGACAGTACTGAACACATTAGAAGAATTTGGTGGATGAAAAGAGTATGCAAGCGAGCACAAACTATTTGCTCTCCATCATGTTTGTCAGGTAAAAGGTATATACTATATACTGTGCATCCAGAGATAGAATTGCTATCTGAGCATAAATACGTTATTTACACAGCTCATTTGGCAGACGAAAGGATGAGCTCCCTGTTCTGTCTGTCCAATCCTTATGAAAAGGAAAGTCAGGATGCTCTCAGCCAAGCAAACCAGATGCTATTGTGAAGGAAAGGTAAGTTTCCACTTTCTAGCAAAACTGAGTGGAAAAAAAAAGGCAACACAGAAAATGTGGACAGAGGCGGAAATGTGTAGTACAAGGAAGAAGAAAATGCAAGCCGGAGGCAAAAGAGAAACAAAGAAAGGCATGAGGAAGTTAGACTACAGAAAATCAATCATATTTCAAGCTCTGCATATTCTAAAGAGCAGAAACAGAGACAATCTTCTAAAAAAACAGTGGTGGAAAAAAAGCAACAGAGTACCACCCTTCTCGTCTTAACCAGAAGAAATCCAGGTAACATGCCTGCACACCACACAGCAGTCCCACACCATCACAACTGAGTCAACTCTGAAGAAGGCCTGTCATGCACCGGGACTTGCATAGTTGGCATTTGAGCAGTGTTTCAGCAGAACTGACACATCTTGTTTCCATGGTACTCTGTGTACATATACTAGAGTGCCCCTGGAGAAAAGCATAAGCATCTTTCACCTTTAAACGCACATAAGTGTGTGTGTGTGTATGTGTGTGTGTGTGTGTATAGCCAGAGTTGGACAATGATAAAGGAATGTGTCTGTGTTTGATGGTATTCAGTGCTTAAACAACGTTGAAAATCAATTGAATCCCAAATTTCAATCACTGATCAATCTTCCTGCATTTTCAGACCTTTCTTTCTGACCTAAATGACCACAAACACATTAGACAACATATTCACGTGTTGGATAAAACGTGCTTATCATAGCATGACAAAGACCTCTCAAATGATAGTATATTCCAGAAAATAATACACAGAAAAAGGCATATGCAAACAACATACGCAATATGTTTCCTGCAATGTGCTATTTCTTCCCACATTTATTCTCACCTTAAGGCAGAGATGTGATATCCCTTAACCCTGGCAGTCATTTGTCATTTATTCATTCAGATTTCAAAGACAGAACATCAACTGCCACAGTCCTCATGTGCTGCACAGACCAACTTAAACACTTCAACTGCTCACAAGTATTTTAGGTGGTCTGCTTCTGTCAAATTAAGCTTGCCAAATTCATAGGGCAAGTAAGATGTGCCTCCACCTTTCCATGAAGCTAGTATAAAGTTTCCAATTCCCTTGTCAAAAAAAATTACACTGAGAAAGGAAGTGGATAAAAACACACAATGTGAGGAAACTCTTGAAAATAAGTTGTGTAATTCTTTTAAATATAAGTAGCTGTCTCAGGCAATCATAGAAAAAGCACTTTCAAAGTGACAGTCTTTAATGAATGACAGTTACTTTAATGAAGTAACTTTGTGAGCCTTCCATTGTTCTTGCCAAAAAATTACATCTTTCACCACACAGGTATCACTCAAACTTCAACCTTCCTAATGAATGCATCAGCATATACAAAGACTCCAGAGCCAGAATGAGATTAATGGAATAAATTTAGGGATATATTAAACGGGAGAGAAGGGCAATAACTAAGCATTAACACCTTTCTTCATTCAATAGTTTTTTGAATCAGAGGCACTGATTAAAGAAGCACACATTAGCAGACAACACTAAAGTATATGAAAAACAAGCTTATAACAGACTGAAAGTACAGTAGTTTGCTGTGTCATAGTAGCACCAATTTCATAGGAGTTCATAACCATATCTGCTTATGTCTCAAAGCCCTAGCAACCACCTATACCAGACCTCATTAATATGCCAAAAATTCATCAGAAGTACTATCTGACAAGTGACTAAGTTACATACAACACAGATATTTAATTTTAAAAGACCTCAGATGGTGAACTGCTCCAGAAAAATTTCTTAACAATTCGATAGCTAAAAACCAGCTATTTATTTATGTCTCCACAGCACAGGGAGCCTGTAGCTAGGAATACAGGGTAAATACAGACTTCATTGCCTTACCTCAGCTATGTGCGGCATTGGGTTAAATCCACAGAGATTGCACACAACTTTCTTGCACTCAGTACAGGTATTAAAGTTGGGAGGATCCTTAGAACCAATATTTAGTCCAGTTTTACAAAGGGGACAAGACATTTCAGGCTGGCTGGCTTTCTCTGGTTCCGACAGCCCATCAGGTTTCTTAGCTTCAGCAGCCTGCGGCTTGGTATCTTTAGCCAAACCAGGTTTCTTTTCTAAATCAGATCCTTTAGTTAAAACACTATCCACTTTTGATGGCTCTGATTTTTCAGCTATAAGAGGCTTGGCTTCTTTCTTTACAGGAACAGCTTTTGGAAGAGGCTGAGCCTGACCAGCCTCTTTGGGGGCTGCTTGAGAGGCTGGAGGCTGTGGTGGAGGCTGGGGCTGCTTCGCTGCAGGACCAGGTGGAGGTGGGCCTGATGTCTGAGACCCTGGCTGACCTGCTGTGGAAATTAAATTTGAGGCCTGGCTGAAGAATGAAGCTCCAAATCCAAAGAGTTTCCCAGTAACTGTTTCCTGTGGTGTTGTAGGCTGAGGCTTAGGGGCATCAGTGATGCCTCCCAGATTAAGGCTGAAACGCCTTGATTGCTCCGGAGTTTTCTGAGGTGGCTGGGGCTGAGGTGCCGGCTGTGCCGGCAGTGGCTTGGGTCCTGCCCCTGCTTGTGGGCCCTTGGGAGCTGGTTTTGTATCCAGTTTTGGGGCTGGTTTTGTTGGTAATTTTTTAGGATCATCTTTTGTTTGCGTTGGTTCAGCAGGCTTTTGAGCTTTAGCATCTGGTCTAGTCCCGGGCTGAGACACAAGCTTGGGATCTGACTTCTGATGGGACACTTGTGGAACAGGTTTGGAATCTGGTTTATCACCGGCTGGATGCGTGTCCTGTGATGGCTTTGCAAGCTCAGGCTTTGGGGAGTCTGTCACTTTCTGCTGAGTTGGCAGTCTGGGGCCTGCCAAGTCCTGCTTCTGCTCTGGTGCTACAGAGGTAGATACTGTGTCTGCCGTAGACTTCTCTACACTAGGTTGTTTTTGCTTATCTTCAGCCTGTGTTGGCTTGACCTGATCAGATTTTGGAGCGGCACCTATTTGCTGGGAGATCTCAGTGGGCTCTGCACGGGGTTGTTTTGATTTTACAGGGGGAGACCCAGGCAAGGGTGTTTGTTTCTTTTGTGGCAGAGGTTTTTTCGAATCTGCTAACTGTGGAGGATCAGGTTTTGGAGTAACATCTTTCTTTTGAAGAGGCTGTGGCTGGGGAGATGGTTTAGCCGTTGAAGGTGGAATGGGTGTCTTCTGTTTGGGTGCAGATGGCTGTGGCCCAGGACCATGACCTGGTGCTAGGTCACCTCCTAATGCTCTTTGCATCTGGCAGTTTAAACAGAGCCATTCACTGATCTGAAAAAAATAAAGACATTATAATTAAGATAAGACAAAGTTAATAAAATAAATATAATAATAAGTTATTCTAATATAGAACTTGCTCCAATATTTTAAACTTCTGTGTAAAAAGGGAGAAAAATCACTAATAATGTTTTGCAATTAACATGCACAGCTGATTATTTTCATTCTTCTCCACATTGCTGTGAGTCAAGCTATCACTGAGCCCATGATTCTAATGGCTTCACATTCAGTTTACACACAGCTGAATACTGGAGGATAAAAACCCAGCGGAATGAAAAAAAATGCATTGGAATTTCATGAGACCCAGCAGTGATTCATTTACAGCAATGATTTGCCAGAAAAATGACAAATACTGCTAAAATAGTTTAACACATCAGGTCTGCTGACAGAAAACAATAACCAGAATTAAAACACAGTAAATGCATAATTATCTTTAAGCATACATCTATCAAGCTCTTAATACAGCTTATGCTTTTGGTAATGGTTTAAATTACAGAGCACAGGTATTGGCAGTACACATGTATGCAATGAATTAGGCACAGAAGTGTGTAAATGGGCATCATGTATAACACTGACTTATGCTTTAACACCAACTTCAGAGGGCAAGCCTTCATCCTAAATCAGTGAGGAGCTTTGCCTGAGCCCTGATGGTATGTCAAGAGCCATAATTAGGTTTCCCAAAACTCCTTCGTTATTAGATGTTTCTAGGGTAATTATTGTACCTCTGTATACAACGGGCCCCTCTTTTCACATAGAGGAGATGGGATAAGGCAAATAATGTATTTACCCGTGTTTCTCATCAATTATAATACCTCACAACTTTAAAACATTTTTTATCATTACCAAGCAGTATTACATGAGAGGGAAACCATATTTCTGATAAGACAGAAAAGCCCAGCTTCATCATCTGAGAAAGGATCAAATTGCCTAAAACATGTGGTCATATGCTACTTTCCCCACTTTCCATCACTAGCAGAAACATATAGGCAGCAAAAATGCCATTCAATATGGTACAGAGTCCCACGGGCCTGCACTTGCGAGCAGATATTTAAGCAGGTCACCTGTAGCTCTTCTCCTATTCTTTAGTCTGTGTGAGAAACGCAGGGTACCAGCTACAGCATTTGCATGCACCACTGCAACAGAGGGAACTGCAAGTAGGAGAACACACAACGTAAGTCTCTTTTCTCTTCAGGGTGAATATTACTGGATGCTGTTTCTCACTCAGGTCTCGATGATCTTAGAGATCTTTTACAACATAAATGATTCTGTGATGCTACGAAATCTCTACTATACACTATGGAACAAATCTAGAGGCACTACATGCAAAGAAAGACTTTGTCTGCATAATATTGGAGTTCATTGGAAGGAAAGAGCTCTGATGTCATGGACTGAGGCAATGAATTCATTACTTTGGTATGCCTTGCCAGCCTTGTACTTTGCAGCAGCAAAAATTAAGAGTTGAATGCAGCTCCCTAAAACACAGATATTTCAATTATTCTGATAAACATGGTATAAACACACACTCCAAAAAGTAAGTTCACTATTACTAACAGCTTCACAAAGAGATGCCAAATTTTGGCCTCAGCTGTAAAGTTCCATTCATAATAAGGCTGCTCTTGTCTTCCATTTTCAGTGCAATTTTTTTAGATTGTTTAAACAATTCTCTGATCTACTTGCAAACCTGTGGTAGTTTAACACAACCTCACTTTTAGTGGGGGTGGAGGAAGCCACAGAGGCTGCTGAGAAAGAAGCTCCACAAAACTTCTATTATGCCCAGCAGAGCCAATCTCTGAAGGCTATGACAATGGACACATTGGCTGGCCCAATTACAGAAGTTAGTAACGCCTCTGTGATGACATATTTAAGAACGAAAAAATGCGAGCAAGCTCTCTTTCTTCCTCCTCTCTGAGGGGTGGCAAGGGGTCTTCCAGGACCTTTCCCAGTGTGGCCGCCAGGGCCATGCTGCCAGGGGGCCATGCCTGGGCCACGAGCAGCCACACAGCCGAGACCATGCGGCTAGGACCAGTGCTGGAAGCGCCCATGCGGCCGGGGTGGTGTGGCCGAAATTGCACATCCGGAGCGGTGTGGCCAGGATCGCGTGGCCACTGCCATCTCAGCATGGCTCACCATGAACTTTACTTAGCTGCCTTTAACCAGCCTCGCTGTGGACAGTAGGGCAGGAGCAGCAGCAGTAGCTTCTCTTTTTTTGGTGCCCCACATGAAGAGAGGCACTGAATGGAGCTGATGGCCGGCACCGCCCGTGTGGTGCCGGCGGGAACCACACGGCCAGCAGCGAGAGGCATGGCAAGCAATTCCCCGATGTGGAGCCCAGACGGGAGCAACCTTCCAGCGCTGCAGAACTCTATAAGAACTTTTCAATTGGTAGAACTTGAGGACAACCAAACCTACCAACACCAATTCTCTCCTGAGTCAGAGAAGAGGAAAAGGTGAAGACACATGAGGAGAACAACATGGCGACACTAAGGTCGGTGAAAGGAGAGAGGGAGAGGAGGTGCTCCAAGCATCGGAGCTGAGATTCTTCTGCAAGCCGTGGTGAGGACTATAATACAACAAATTGTTTCCCTGTAATTCATGAAGTGCATGGGGGGATGTAGAGGTCTACCTGCAGCCTGTGGGAAAGGGTGCTCACGCTGGAGCGTGTGCATGCTGAAAAGATGCAATCTAGTGGGAAACTCAGAGAGAGAGAACCCTTCCTTTCAGAGATAGAGAAATAGGACTCCTGGTTCCAAACTAGAACAGCTCATCCTTAAAAGACTACATCCCATGAACTAATGACCCATGAAAACAGTTGTGGGAAGACTGTTTGCCCATGGGGAGGGACTCACGTTGCAGCAGGTCGGGCGGGACTGCTACTCGTGAAAATTAGAACCACACTGGAAAAGTTCGCAAAGAACTGTCTCCTGTGGAAAAGGCCCCACGGCATAGCAGAAGAGACTCCTCTCCCTAAGCGAACTGAAGAAAGATTTTTAGAAGTAAGAAACTGACTAAAAACCCCATGTTTTTTCTCCCTGCACTGACAGTGGGAAGGAAAGAAGGACTGGGCGGGGGGGGAGAAGAGGTGTTCTAAAGATTTATTTTAGTTCTCATTATCCTCTTTTAATTCTGTTAATAAATATTTTCATTATAACTTCTAAGTTTTGAGCCTGTTTTGCCCTTAAAGTGTTTCTTCCCAATCTTTACCTCAACTCATGAGCCCCTTTGGTCTTTTCTTTTCCCCTTCTCTGCTCAACTTTAGCAGAGGAGAATAAATAAATGGGTTTTTTTGTGGGTGCCTGGCTTCTACCCAGTGTCAAACCCTGACAAAACCATATAGCAATTGACTGTTAAAAAGTAAAAACAACTGAAAAAAACCTGGAACACATGTTTAAGCTCTGCTTTGAATTATTAAAGGAATTAAGTTCAGACCTGTACAGAGGACTTGAGCTAGGATTACATTTAGCTTAACTCCCATTTTGTTTGATTAGTGATCACTTCTCTTACCTGATTTTCGATATTAGTAATATAATTTAATTAGATACATACTAACATCATTTCTGGATGAATCCTTAAGGGGTTTCTAGGGCTTAAACGTAATCAAAGACCAGACTGTCATGGTTGTATGGCTTTGGCAAAGTAACTAAGATTTCTTATACTAGGGAGGTAGGCTACGCTGTACAGTGGAGAAAGACAAGCTCCTGTGAGGAGCTTTTTAATGGAACTAAGCAAGGCTTAGTAGAGGCTTTTTCCTCTACCCACAGAATTTTTACATATTTGGGAAATGCACTTTCCATAGGGATTCACTGCTTCTGCTTCTTTTTGACACCATGGCAATAACAGGTGCCTACCTGCTCTCATTCAGCTTCCAGGAAATCTAAATTTCAGTCACTATGACACCTTTAAGGCCTCAAATGAAGTAGCTGTAGGGTTGGTGGGGCTATAAAATGAGTAGTTTGAATAATTCTTACATTTAAGGTGTCCAGATTCCAATTGCATTTATAAGCATTTAAGTTTGTCTTCAAACTGCAGCTGGTCCAGTCTGATTCTGTTACCTCCTTGGAGTCCAGACAAACATGTCTGGAGTCAAAACAACCTTGTGCAGAAGACAAAACCTTAACCCTCAACCACTAATTTTTCCTTATTTAAAAAAAAAAAAATATATATATATATATACATACATATATACAAATATGTGCATTCTTGGTATGAAACTGAAGCCTCCAAAACCAAAACCGAATTCGCTACTCCTATAGCTAAACTTTAAAATGGAAAATGTATGAAGTTTCACTTTGCTGTATTACTTTTTTAAATCTTTCTGGTTTAAACATAAAATTCCTCCCATGCATTTTAGTGGGAGGAATTAAGTGCCAAAACCCTCAAGTCATTATAGGTTACACACATCTTCAAACAAATACAAAACTGCACAAACTATAGTCCTGTGATTGGAACAGCAGGAGTTCGGAATGAAAAGTGCTATGTGATATAGTTTTCTATCAAACACTTGCCTGTTTGTTCTACTGGAATTACAGAGATTTCCCATAAATTTTAATGGGAACAGGCTTCCATTAAATACAGATGCTCTTACACATTATTACAGAAGAATTAAAACTTACTGCTGCTGTAGATACCTAAAATACAAATGTTTCTCTATCCTTATAGGTGTTCCTGGGCAGTTCTGTGACCTCCTAGTTTCTTCCTCCATGTTTCTAATATCTTTATGTGGGATTAAAATGCAAAAGTTTCTGGAGGAACTTGTGAGCTTTAGCAGTTCCTGTCTGTGAAGGAGATTCCTCTTTGATGCTGAGAAACCCAAGCTGTCTGTTTTTTACACCAGCATATAGAGGTGGGAGCTGGGTCTCATTTCTAGAAGAAATCTCTAAATTATTTTCTTCATTCTGAGACCCATGCCATTAAGTGTCATAACTAGGACAGTAAATTTGACAGATTTCATGCAGCATTTTTGTTAAGATTTCAACTCCTGAACAAAGAAAACTGCTGCTTTGTTTTCTAACTGTTGTAGAAACTATATGCCCTCAGAACAACAAAAAAGTAATTAAAATGTATTTTATGTATTCATTAAGCATAGCATCAACTCTTCTAGTTTGAAGCACCAAATGAATTTATTCAGTATTTTACTAACAACATCCATGGAGAATTACTTTGAAGAAAATTACAACACTACATTCCAAAGATTATGAATGCATAAAGCAAGGCAAGCTAACAGTTGACACCAGTAACAAACAGGAACCACAGTTCAGTCCTTCTCCCTATCCCAAACAAAGACAACACAATTGAAGGCAATCCACTGCCTATTCCTTTCTTCAAAATAGGTTCAGATTTGTTCTGACAACACATACCCATCAAAAGGAACAGGAAAGCTGTCAGCACGTGCCTTGCCTGGCATGCTTAATTTCTATCCCTGCAGATGATGTAGGGGAGGAAGAGAATCTATCGTGATTCTATGATTCCAGATGTACATGAGAAATAAATTTTGACTTGCAGATTGAACATATTTCATATAAAAATGACTGGCACACAGTATGAATATGGCTCTAGAAGCCATTTTAACAGTCCTTTTTTTCAGAGCAGAGCTGCACTCTAAGGGAATGGGTCTCATTGTCATTTAGACCAATCATTTGCTGCTATAAAAAGGAACTTAAAATATACATAAAATATTAAAAACCCTTTACATTACCACAGAAATGTAAAGATTTATAAAGCTTTTGCATTACCACAGATATGTAAATGGAATTTGCTGACATTGCTCAGCTCTAAAGCTTTATTGACAAAATCAGCTTCTAGTCTGAAAACACAGTAACTTATTTGGTCCCTGACAATTTCAAAGAGCAGTGACAAATCCAGGTTTGGCTCTTAGTGGACATTTTTGCCAAGATGATGAGAAAAACATGAAAAATAAAGTGCTCAAGCACATGATTTTATGTAGCTTTGTGCAGTGTGGTAGAATACTCTCAGAAAAGAAACCAAATCAGAAAACCCTATTATGAACAAAAAAGAATAACTATTACAAACCAAATTAAATTAGTATATCAACATACAAGTGAAAATGTCTTCTAAAGAAGCCTGTGCAATACTGGAGACAAAGTTTTTTCTTCTACACAATCCTTCCACGAATAAGTCCTCAGCTGATCAAAGTAATTACACTGAACCAAACATTTAACTAGTGTACACAGTATGCAACTGATCCTCATTTCAGGCAAATAGATCATCACTACAAAATACATATTTACCTTCCTTTCAGGTATCAGATGAGTTTATCAGGGAACACTGACTCAAGATGCTCACAAACATGACACTAGATTCTAGTCAGCAGCATGGTCCATGGGTATCCATTCCACAAACCATGGCAATGGTTACAAGCTCTGTAGCTTGGTGCTAAACCAATGCTGGTGCAAATGTTTTAAATAGACATACTGAAAAGCTATTCTTACATGTTACTTAGCTATTCTAAAGCTACTAAACACTACTGGATGAATTATATTATGCAGTCATCACAATCTTAAAACATACTCCACTACTCTGCTTAAATTACCAATACAAAAATACATAGTTTGCATATGAATTATGAATGTTTGGGGAACTATTATTTTTAGCTTAATTAGAATCATAAAGCAAAATAGTGAACATAATCTTTTGAGTTTTTTTTTGAATGTCAATATCTCAGCATATCTAAAAACTAGCCTTTTACAGCCAAGGATATGACTAAGCTGCCTCATGCACACAGCAAGGAAAAAGACTTTTAAACATAGCTCAGTGCACTGCATTATGCAGTAATGCAACAAATGCTCATTGCTTTCATCAACTGCACTGAGATTTAATATACCAGAAACATATGAATGATTGACAAAAAATCTAACTGCAAATCAAGGCAGAGGCAAAGAAAAGGTTAACAAAGTTCATCTGGGCTGCACTGAGCGAACCATGAAAAGGATTAAGCTGTCTGGAGAGAGCAGGGCTGGGCTGTGCTGCCCGCCCAGTGACTGCCCGGCAAACACCATCCCACATCACATGGCCTCACATAGTAGTAAATTACAGTTGCTGAGCAACAGCAATACTGGCGCAGATGGCTGACTGCAGTTGACATCTTTAGCTATGCAGATTAATTTATTATTTACTTGTGTTAAAAACTGGACAGGCCAGCTTTCTGGACTACTGAGAAAACACTCTTAACATATTGTAGAATATTGCTCAAATAAATTATTGGGAAACTATTCCCCATGCAGAGGGGTTTTGCCTCTATGTTTTGCCCCTTATGTAAAAGAGAAAAAAAGAAAAAAAATAAAAGGCAAAAAACCCACAGGGCATCACTGCTATTTCAACATCTAATCCTTAAAGTAAAGCAGAACTGTAGGCACACAGTCTTCCTCTAAGATAGAAACAATGTGGGAGTTTATTTAAGAATATTCCATGGAGAGAAATAGTATCCTGTACTTCCATAACCTTTCTACTTGAGGACCTTTACAATTTTCCCAAATGTCTATGTGGCAGTTGTGGCTAGGGGCAGAACTATAGGAACTATACGAACTTAATTTCATCACAAAAATTGGGAATAATCCCCATTTGCATAGAAATTGCAGGGTTAGTAACACTGGAACACCCCAAGTACTCTTTGTACCAAAGCAAATATTTCACACTTTTATGGCTTTTAAATGACAACTAAACAAGTCTTGTTTGCATCTGCTCTCCAATCAATTTGAACCCAGACTAAAGTCCATTAGTTTTACAGAACTCCTCTAGCTTTACTTCAGCATAATTAAGAGCTGGTATCTAAATTAATACTTTGAAAAATTTTAAAAAGTCTTCCGTTTTGTTGGAGTTTTTTTAAACTAATTTCTATACAACTTATGATGATTACAACAGCTGATAATCAGAATTAGGTCCTTGATTTTTTTTCTAGTTTGTTCTGCTTTGCTTTTTTATAACCCTTATATCCCCCCCACCAAGTTCACATAGGGCATACAGTTTCAAAGGTATTTTTCCTGATATTAAAAACTTAAGATTTTGTTGCATGTCACTACCCACAGTGCTGGCAGTTTTATTCTTGTCTATATATCATCTCCAGTCCAAGTTGCATTCTGGTTCTTATGTACTACTACAACACAGCAGGGTCTAGACTGCAAATCATAGGGAATACTTCAATCAACAGCTTCCTTTACTGTCATGTAACCAACAAAGATTTAATAGAGTAATTTCCATTAATTTTATTGTAAGTATAAGCAAAACCTATCTGGATCCACCACAAGAATTATAGTCATCTTCCTTATTATAAATTATGATATATTATTCTCCATATACAGCCTAATAATAATAAAAATAACTGAAGAAAATTAATGTTTTTCTGACTGTTTAAATTCTGTTTAGCTACTGATCCTACTTCATGCCCAAGTATGTTTAGGAGATTTAGAGCTGCAGGAATTTAAGAAAAACAAATACCAAAAATCATTATAGAGATTTGAACTAAAATATTATATTTTTAAATCAAATGTTGTGATATGATTGCAAATAAAAACAGAGGCAGAAAGAAGGCAAAAAAAAAAAAAATCAAGGCCATAGTATGTAGCAAAATTGATATGGAAAATTTCTAGCCCTGCCACAAAAATTTTAAAAAGATAGACATCCCCTCTCCCACAAAAATTTACAATAACAACAAAAAACCAAAATATTTCAGATTGGGTTTAAAAGTTTTCATGTCGAATTGAAAAATAAATGTGCAATCCAGTAAAAAGTTCTACTTGATCAGAAACCATATACTCCACTTTGAGACAGTCAACGGTTTGGGGTTTCTTATCCCTTCTCTTGGAGATTTTATCTCTCCTCTTTCTTCCATTAGGATTAAGTCAGCTTTGGTACAGACACATTGTTTGAAAAAAATAGTCAGAAACAATAAAATATTTTTTAGAATTCCCTTTACCTCCACCCAGAAGAACTTTTGGCAAGTAAACAAATCCTACATCAATACACAGCTTCACACTATCTGAATGTACAGTTTTCATTAAGTATCTATGTATAAAATTATATCTGGCTCCAAGAACTTTAAAGGGTCTCTTAAAAGAACACCAAAACAATGGATGAAATATGACCTAATGTAGATAAAATTCATGTAGAATAATCCCTCCTCAAAAACCACCTAGAAGACAGGCATCCACATTTGCACAGATACACATCACAGCTGGGCTCCAGGAGCAGAGCCCACACACAGCCACGTGTGCAACGTTACCACCTTTAGCACTCTACTTGATCACTTTACAGATGACCACCATAAAGAATGTAATGACTTTGTTATTACACTTTAAACTCTTGCTCAGTCTGTGTTGCATGTATCTTCCAATAACTGGTTCACAGCGAATGAAAATTTACTCCAGCTATTGAGCATAGGCACTGATCATTTAGACATAACTAAAGCAGTTCATGTTTTTTGCCTTTTTTCATCAAGATGTCTTTGTTCATTTTCAGAAGGCCTACTCCTATTCAAATGTTCTAAAGGGCTGAATTTTTTTGGGGAAGTGCTGGTTTCTGTTGCTAGTGGCCCATGGGAATGGGTTTGGGAAAATAAAATGGTAATAAAATTAGAAAAATAAGTCACCATGTAGTAAGAGATACACTTCCTACAAGGTTCTGATGTACATGATAGGAAAATGGAATAAAGTACCAGTCCTCAAACCTGCTTATATAATTTTTTCCATTACTTTATGCAACTGTTGCTAGGCAGTCATGTGCCATGGTGATGAGCGGAGTATGAATACCTAGACAGATTAGAGAGACATATGTTACTGAACACTTATGTATGGTGTGTTTTCTCTCCAGACTGCTGTACAAAAGCAAGATACCAACTATCCTTCTTCCCCAAGAGGACTGCAATGTCAGATGGTTCAGAGAAACAGTTCAAGGGGTCTGACCTTGTGGCAATACAGGTATCACTTTCTGCTCTTAGTTACAGAGTTCTCTCTAGTGAGTTAAAACCGACAGAGTGCATGTACTACTGCATTTTAAATAGAGGTTTAAATGAATAAAATGAATTAATTTTTTTAATCTGCATTTTATAATGGCTTTACAATGTATGCAATCTACCTTGTAAGCCAGTTTTTAAAGCTTGTTAAATTCTTTTCAGAATCAGCTAGAAATATAGAACACAGAAATTTAGAAAGATCTACACTGGAAAAATTATTCATTCGATTAGTTTTGGAGACTAAGCTGCCTTGTAAGAAACTTGTAAGGAGACTACCTTAGGAAAACAATTCCAGCAGCTGCACAAGGGAAAATTTTAGAGAACAAAAGTCTTTTTTTTTCCCAAATAAATGCCTTCCACTCCCCACATCCAATTTGAAATTATTGCTTCCCAATAAGTAATGTGTTTAGCATAAGCAATAAAATCAGTAGTTATGAAGGACATGGGAAAAGCACAAAGCAGGATTCCAGAATCATGAAACATGGCAAAAGAACAGCAGGGAAAGCCAAAGTACAACAGTAAAGTCAGTAAGTGTGTGGATAAGCCAGAGATTTTTGGTCAATAATACTTCAGGAGAACTTAAAATACAAGAAGCCAAAAGAAAAAACTTGCACCATAAACAAAAAAACTGACAGCCAAGTCACAAACCATGATTTTCCGGATAGATGGGAAGAAATGGGTAAAGTACTGAAAAAAAGGAATCAGAAACTTTTGTTAATAAGCTAAATACTGAAAGGAAACAGAAACTAGAAGGAAAATCTAATAATAACTCAAGTGGGAACCTTGGCAGCTGAAATAAGTGAATTTTTTGTATGTGCCAGAGCGGGTTCTATTAACTTTGATCCCAATGTTCAGTAATAAAGTCAGATGTGATTTTTGTCATACTTCAATGGCAGACTGGAGCAGGATACCCACAATGAAGTTTCAGCAAGACAGCTGCTGGTACAAAGCTGAGCAAATGAGAAAAGCCTGAGTGGGAGTCAGGAGATTGGAACTAATAGTTGAATAAATTAGATGTCCAATACCTTCATTTACAGAAAAGATTTCATCATGAAGTAAATGCATATCCTGTGTTTATTTCAATGTGTAATATGAAATTCAAATCTGCTTTTACATATGTATGCAATCAGTTAGTCTTAAATGCAGCTGTATTTATTGTCTAAAACTCCTGAATTTCACACTTACAGAGTACCAATTTCAAAAACTAGTAGTTATTCACAGAATTTCCAAATACTTGGAAATCTTCTTACATAAACTCTCTCTCAAAACCTATTTCATTTGAACACACCAAAGTTGTTGACCAATTCCATGGGAAATCTGAAGCTTTTAAAGGAAGACAAACTTGGGGCTCCAAGAGACTCCCGGAGCACACTACAGAAATGAACAACTCAGCACTCACAAATAAATGTAAGAAGTTCTGGCCTAAAAACATCAGCAGAATTTGAAGGCAAAGGTTTGTAATAAAACTTCCTCTTTGACTTTAATATCAATACATCACGCTTCTTGCCTGTTATACATCTTTTTTTTAAACCAACAGTCCAGAATGACCTTTCCTCGTGTAGACCCTGAAATATAGAAACCTGGTTAGTTGGAGATGCTCTGAAGTTTCTGCACACAGATGTTTAAGTCACTCTTCTTCCAGTCCAGGCTTCAATGCCAGCTATCTCAATCCTCAATTTCCCTAAACTCAAAGAAGACATTAACCAAGCAATGTGCTACCAGCAGTTACTGCATTTACTGCTTCAGGCTCAAATTTGCAATTTTAACAAAAAAATCAACAGATCATATTGCAGGATGCAAAAAGTCTGCTGTTTGTTACCAGGTACACACAAATAAACGTGTGCTGGAAAGAAAATCAGCAGCTAGTAATGTCCTTAAATCACTGCAGTACTGAGTACACAGGTTGCCCAGAAAGGCTGTCAGGCCTCCATCCTTAAAGATATTCAAAACTGGCTAAATCTGCTTTAGGTGGCACTACTCCGAGCAGAAGTTTAGACTACACCATATCCAGAGGACCTTTCCAGCTTCAGAAATTCTTTGATTCAATTTTAAATATACAGGTAGTATTTATCAGGTTCAAAATACAGTAGCAGTCTGTACTTCTTCCTGTGTGCATCTCAGATCAGCTAAACTAATACCAAAGCAAGACAAAAAAAAGTTTTCCAAATATCCCTTCTGACTATCATTAGTCAGCCTTTGATGCCAAGGTCTACTATGCTTAAATTTCCATAAATTGATAAAAGTGTTGCTACTGAAAACGAACCTAAACTACATTGCAAATTTAAAATTAGCATATCAGAATGTACAAGAAGTTGTTCAAGCAGTAAGGAGAGTTCAAATAGCCACATGAAGCCTTATTCCCATGCAGAGCAATAAAGGATACGTATAAGAAATAAATCAAGCTACCACAAATGTCAGGTTAAAATAAATTCATTTAAAGTCCCAATATTGCTTTCTATTCCATTTTTATGTTATAGAATTACAGCAAGGATAGTAATCAAGGTTAGAAATAGTCTACAGAGATCTTAACATCCCACAAGAACAAAATAACCCACATATCACCAAGTCAAACTCGTGACTCACGCTTTCAACTAACACAACTGAACACTGACACAGTTGTAAAGCAGATCCACTCTGCATCCTTTCCTAAGCCACACACTGGAGCTATGGAGACTGATATTTTTTTTTTTTTTTAGCTTATTTAGTTCTTACAGCAGAAAAGATTATTTATCTATAAATATATTTGTGCATGAGTATTGTGGTCAGATTATAAACACAGACAGCAGGTGATTAAAAACAATCAAAATGAGACAAAAGTCACACTGGGCTTTCTCCTCTTTTTATACAAAGAGATGACAACGCATTTCTAAATCCATATGAGCAGAGAACCATTACCTTCTTTTTTTCCTCCAGTTTCACTCTGTTTTACTCATAAGCAGTTTTATGAAATAATATTAATTTTTTATTGAACTTGTTAAGTTATCATGATGATATACTGTAGTACATCTGATGTTTCAATAACAAAGGTAAACTTAATTCTTTGCTCTGGTAGGGAACATCAGTTTGAAAATTACTCACCTCTGTGATATGAGGATTAGGATTGAATCCACACAGGCTGCAGACCACAGTGTGACACTGGGTGCATGTGTTGTAGTTGGCCTTTTCAGGAGTGTGCAGCAGCAGCTCGGTGGTTGTACAAAGAGGGCAGAAGGTTTTCTTTTGGGCGGACTCGGTGGGTTGGCTTGCACCAGCTTGCTTTTGCTGTGGGAGTTTTTCAGGCCCTGGTTGCTGGCCGGGCGGTTTTGTAGGTCCTGGTTGTTGTGCCGGGGCCTTTGTGGGCCCTGCAGGCTGAGAAGGTGGTTTCGTAGGCCCTGCCTGGGGTGGCACTTGCTTTACAAGCCCTGTTTGCTGCGGAGGTGGCTTCCCAGACCCAGGCTGAGGTGGTTGCTTTGCAGGTCCTGTTTGCTGAGCAGATGGCTTTTCAGGTCCAGGTTGCTGAGAAGGCTGTTTTGGAGGCCCTGCCTGCTGGGAAGATGGCTTTACAGGACCTCCTTGCCGTGCAGGTTGTTGCGATGGTTGTTTCGCAGGTCCTGGCTGCTGTGAGGATGGTTTTGTGGGAGGTGGTGTTTGGGATGTCGTTCTAGCACTGTCTGGTTGCTGTGGGGATGGTTTTGTTGGGCCTGATGAAGGTTTTGCAGAAGTTTGTTGTTGAACGGGTTTTGTTGGTTCTGACGGTTGCGGCTGAGATTTTTGTGGTCCTCGCGGCTGGGGTGGTTGTTTCGCTTGCTCTTGCTTAGCATCTGCTGGTTGGCTGTGGCCTGCTTTCTGAACTTGCTTTGGTGCCCCAGGCTGCTGCTGAGGCACTGGCTTGGAAGACTCAGTTTGCTGGAGGGTAGGTCTGACAGGTCCTTGTTGTTGAACAGCTGGCTTTGGAGACTGTGGTTGAGTTGGATGTTTGGCTGGGCTCCTCTGCTCCTCAGGTTTCCCTTGCTCTTTCGGAGTAACTTTTTGTTTCCTACCGGCTTCTTCATGAGTTGTATCTGAATCCGATATCAAATCAAAAGGATTGAATTTGTTCACAACTGAAGTGACTGCACTCAGTGGATTGGCTTCTGAGAGAAAACTGGGCATCATACTTGGCTTCTGATCTTCCTTAAAATCAGTCCTGGACTTTGATTCCCGTAGACTAAGAGTAGAAGGGCTCCGTCCAGGTGCCCGTTGTTCTGTCTTCAGCACATCTACTGTTCTGCTTTTACTCAAACCTGGTGGTCCTGGATCTGGAGGCTTACCTGGTTGTCTGGGATGGCGGCTTGTATCAAGTTCAGGATGTCTGCAGAGGGAAGATGTAATAAAATTAAAATAATGCATAAAACTAGAAAAATGAAATAAAATAAGATGTAACAGTAACCCTGGAAGCGCACTGGTAGTGCTGTGAAGTCTCTCAGTGCTTAAGTGTTTTCAAGACCAAGGCTTATAACAAGGTGCATGCAAAAAGTGTTTAAATAACCATTGTTCTTTAAAGGCTTATACTAGTATTCAGTCATAGATTGTTTTATTCTTTAGAAAATAATCTAATACAACAACACTTAACCAGATATCTTTTTTTCTTTCAGAATTCTGAAGAATTGAAAGCTAGAACTTCCTATTATACCTATATCCAAATTATTAACTCTCTACCCTACTCCTTGGGATATAAAAACAGAGAGACAGAAGACTAAAAAAAACATAGGTGTCAAAATTAGCAGCCCAAAGTGCAGCCATACAAAAAAAAACCCCAATGCACAATGCAAAATGCTTATGTATTTGTGTTCTGGCTACTTGTACAAAATTTGGAGATATTTACAATTCAATATACACCAGGGATTTAAACTCCTAAAATTCATGTATGTTAAGGAATATATTCTTCTTTGTAAAGTATTTATTTTGGCACCCATCCACTCACAAATCAGAAGAGTTCTCCATCAGATAAAGCAGGTGTCAGCTCACAGTCAGCCCTGAACCTTTTTTTCTTCTTTGCAAATAGCTACCATACTCCTTTTCAGCATCATCTCAACAATTCACACTGACCAATATTAAAAAAAAAACAAACACATTACATTAGAGAACTGGGTAAAATTCTTGCAATAGTATTTTGCTATATGTTCATACAGGAAAAAATGAAACTAAGAAAGTAGGAACCAAAATCAAGACCATGGCTTCATATGTGGCACAGTATTTTACTTGTTGCTATACTTGGCTGTAGCTGGGGAAATAATATTGTATTTGCTGCTAATGCTCAGGGACGTAATAAAATATTCTATTCAGTGCTATCACTGAGCTTCTGCAGGAAGATATGATGTTCTCTTCAGTGTCACAGAAATGTTGGAAATATAAAATTTCCACTTTTCACTTTGAGAGAACTGTGATCTTAGTTTTCCAGACACGACATTTATTCTTGGGTATTCATGAGCAAAATAAACAATCGCTTATTAGATTTAACTGCATTCCGTGACTAATAAATAAATGAACAGTTTTAAGAGTTTTGTCAGAAGTCTGCAGAGCCATCTACAGTAGCCACATTAAAAAATGTATTTTACATCGTTAATGTCACTGTGAGTTTAGCAGTATTTCCGATTAATATTTAGTTTCCATTACATAGCTAGCAATGGCAACACAAAAGGACAAAGCTAAGTGGTAGACATTCCTGTGTGTGTAATTCTCACAACACAGGATTTCTCATAATCCTATATCTGACTTTTTCTGTTAATTAAAAATTTCCTCAAGTAATACTTGTTAAGGACAAACTATTTCCAGCCTTCCACAATTCCATTTATTCTTTCCCATTCTTGTGTAGGTATTGACCGCAATACTTGGAAGTTTGCGACCTTAATGTACAACCCACTGCAGTGAGTAGGTGTTTTTCCACTGGCGTCAGTGAACGTTGATTAACTTATAAAGAGGATAGTCCAGAAAAGCCCAATGATAATCTAATTCTTCCAAATATTTGGCATTTTTGCTTTTTAAAAGAGCAATCTTATACTCTGATTAGCAACTAGGTAGGTCTACCTGCACTTCTGCTTCTTGTTATTTAGATAAGCATGCTAGGTTTATCTGAAGAGGCACTGCTTACCATCTAAAAACATTTCAACTAGTCTATTAGCAGCAGCCCTGTACATTTCCAGTATTCACATTTGTAAATGTTCGAACTCTTAGAAGGCTTCATTCAACAGTGATAAGAGTGAAAAGGAGGGGAGGGGAAAAATTAACAGTGCTATTGAAATTCAGGTCCAGAAATAGGGTACTATGCCCAAACCTTACAGTGTGAAAGTAGAATAGAAGGTGAGGGAGGGGAACCGCAAACAAAAAACCAAGCAAAAAAATACCAACTGTTTTTAGAAATTTAACTTGGAAATTAGCAAGAAAAGCTAACTGTGGATCCCTACTGGAGTAGCATTCTGCTCCAGCTTGCATTTTTATCAAATAATGTGTTCCATAAATTTCCACCTGATCAGATATCAGGATCTGAAATGAGATTAAAACCCTTGAATCTAGGAAATAAACTCAGGTGACTCTTTTCAAGGCTGCTGGTGTATTCTGAAAACCTCACTTGTCTTGCCTTTGTACATAACAATGTCTCTAAGCAATGGAGACAGAGCGTGGTTAACTAGCAGAAGAAAAAGCCTTGAAAAGATAAGCTTCTTGAGAAATGTTACTTCTGTCAAAAGCCAGGACTTGCTCCATTTAGTCTGAGGTACCTGAGAGTTGAAGTCTTCTTTTCTACAACCGTTTTACAACCAACGACAGACTGATATTGAAAAATCTTAATTGAACTGGAGAATCAGAATCCTCAAACTAAATCTTGTATTTATTTGACAAGAATTTTCTAACTTTCAAATCTTTTGAATCATGAAAAACCCACAATTGTTTTAAAGCCTTCAAAACAGACACAACAAACAAAATAATTTAGTTCTCCCTCACATAATGCTGTTCTTTGTGCTATGTTTCCACTCACTTTGGTCTTGATTCATGGAACTCATCTCTATTCATTTACATATTACAGGCAAATCAAAGCTTACTTGGGAGCAAGCAGAGATTTAACAAAAAGACTATTGGTCTAGTTCTTCAATTCCTTAACTACAAACACCTATTAAGAAGGCATGCCTTTTCCCCATCCATCAGTATAAATAGTTTCAAAGATAAATGCAGTAACAATGCAACTCAAAGGTAGTTAGATCTTTTCTTATCTACAGACAGGATATGTATGAACCTATGCATACTCCAGTGGCTAGCATTTTAAAAATATATATTTCTTCTGGAAAATACACCATAAATATACTTTGGAAGTGCGACACTCAGCAAGACTTCTTAGCATTTCTTATCAAAATGCAGCAATTTTTTTTTACTGCTATCTATTGTGACCAGCTTATTAAACTGGGGAAAAAAAACAGAAAAAAAAAAAAACCCAAGCAGCTGTATTAGATGGTCATATATTCAGTTGGTCATCTCATCCCTTCAGATATAGAACAATTCCTCAGGAAGTGAACACTGGCACAGTTACAGTGTCAGTTGATGAAGCTAGAACAAATGGAACTTGCTTACAAATTGACTGTGTTTGTTTCAGATACATTTCTCAATCATGAATTTTCTGAAGACAGGTAATTGAAATAGGGTAGAAAGACTTCCACAGATCCTAAACATGTCACTGGAACCTTGAGAATGAAACGTTCATTTAAAAAAATAAATAAATAAATAAATAAAATAAAAGAACTTTAAAAAATTAGTAGGTACATTTGAATCAGATGGTTCACTTTAGGTGCTCTAGATCTAAATGCTTATATTTAAATTCACAAGACTTAAAAGCTCAAAGCCTACAGAAGTTCTAGAAGGTACAGCGCACATTTTAAGGTGGTAAAGGTGCAACTGTGGTACCTGGCACATATATTACTTACTATTAAAAAGTCTGTATTTGCAAAAATTGTTACCTCAGGATACCATCAATCATAAGGAATTTGTACACTTTAGGGTTACTTTGGGAGCAGGAATGAGTGCAGTTAGAATAGGAAATAATTATTAGACTCTAATGTTATAATGGAAATCACAAACAAAAAATTCAGTTAACATGTTAAAAACTAACAGACACTACAGTAAGAACACTGCCAAAATGCAAAGCTATATGAACTGAAAGCCAGAATTCCTCTTTTGATCACACTCTGTCACTTAGTGTTTGGACTGGGAAAAAAAAAGGAAAAAAAAGAAAAAAACTAGTTCTAGTTTTAGTCTGGAAGAAGGTGATCCTTATTTCTTAGAAGAGTCTTACTCCAAGGGTTTTGTTTGGATCAGGTTCTTGATGATTACCCCTAACATTCTTGGTAGATATCAACAGCAAAGAAAGCAAACAGCAAGAAGAGCAAATAAAGCCACAAACCAAGAGACAAGTAGTAATTTCATTACAGTGGGACAGGCATGAAGATACTATGATGGGAACTGCTATAATAGCCAAAGTTGACATTCTGACGCAAGGTAAAACGCTGTAATTCACAAATTTAGAGTGCCTTTGCTTTAAATAGAGGGTGGAAGTATGGTATGCTAACAAGATCAAAGTAGTTTCTGATATAAATACGTTTGTAGGAAAGCAGCCATTTATAAATACAGAGATATTCACATTGCAATGAGTTCAGCCTATTCTAAAGACTTCCAAGAACATTTATCTTTATTTTTTCATGCTAATGTCCCAGTAAAAAGTAAGTTTCAAAGTACTTGTGTCTTTGTTCATAGATGAACAAAAGGGAATTTTGAGCTTAGTTTCATGGAACTAAAGAATATTTCTTTTCCTCATTAATATCTGTAGAAGCTTTGCAGAGACCGGAATTGAATGGAAAATTTTATTTTTCACACAGTGCTAATGCCTGATCAATAATTAACCAAGACATGAAACAGGAAGATTTGACTTCCAGTTTTAAAAAATGGAGACCATCATCTCAGGTATAATCTCAGTGACACCAGTAATTTGCCCAAGAATTAATTTAGTCCCACCCTCTTTGCTTCTCTTCTAGAATTCACTTATATAAACCTGATATTATATAAACTGAATATGCATTTATGTGGGGTGAGGTCAATGCACCGTGAAACAGTTAGTCGAGGAGGCTCCTTTCAGCTTCCTCTTTCAAGACAAACAACACACCCAGCCCCGGAGTCGGAGAGCAACACAGGCGCCGGCCCTGGATGACGGGCCGGGGCGAGAGGGGGTTCAGGACCGAGGACAGCGACCAGGGGACGGGCAGGGCCGGTGGTTCAGGACCACAGACAGTGGCAGCCCCGAGGAGCCGGGCGGGGAGCGGGCTTGTTGCACGTCGGCCTGTGAATTCTCAGAGGGGGCAGGGAAAGAACGGGGAAGGAAATTACCCCAGCCTTCGCAGAAGCACAATGAGGTAAAGCCATGACTATCCAGAATACTGAGTACCGTGGCAATCAATTTAATCTGCAATTTGGCCTCTCCCCTTCCAACTAATAAAGGAAAAAAATTAAAAAAAAAAAAAATAAAATAAAAGAAAAATACGGGTGAAAAAATAGAATGAAACAGACCTCCTCAATCCATGACTATTTAATGAAGGCAAATGATAGTTGTAGAGGTTCAGAACTGGCAGAGTAACGGCCAGCAAATGTATTATGATCAAAAGCTTTGGAAGATTCAACAAGATTCCCTCTCCAGACGCTTGTAGAACCCATCCGCCCCGGGGAGAGCTTCCCTGGCTACTACCAGAGCTGTGGGGCATCCAGCCCCGTAAAGCACACACCCGCACACAGAAAACCAGAGCGGTGTCTGCACATCTCTCCCCGCTCCGACACAGAAACTGCCCGTGCTCCAGATCAGTGCAAGGGAGGAAAGGAGGGCGCAGCCCACGGAACCGGGACCGCCGTTATTATCCGAGACCGCTGTAGTGGGAAAAGCCGGAGGGTGCAGGCTCCGTCCTGGTGCCCGCGCCCGTGCAGCCACCCGTTCCCTCCCTCTGCCAGCAAAATGGAACGCCGGCTCCGGGTGCAGCGGGCCCCGAGCGTATTGCGACTCGCCCCCCGCCCCACCGCGAGGAGACGGAGAAGGGGGAAGGGAGAAGCGGGAGAAGGGAGATTTTCTGTGCATGCCTTTGCATGGGAGGCGGCTCCGCGCCGGCGAGGTTCCCTCTGGGCAGCCCTTGCGCCCTTGACATGACAGCGGCGATCTGCCTCCTCTCCTCCTCGCTCAGCTGGCTCAGGTCCGCCTCCACCCCGGCCGGGACCAAGCTCTGCAAGGGGGCCGCGGGGCCGCCGCCATCCCCGGCTGCCGCCGCCCCTTCGGGGAAGCCGCCCAGCCCTTCGCCTCCTTCCAGGCTCGCCTCGTTGCCCATGGCCGCCGCGGCTCGCCGCCTCTCCCGTCGGGCGCAGACCGGGCTGGGGGGCGGTCGCAGCCCCGCTCCCCCGCGGGCGCTCAGGGCTCCGCGGCCGCC
>VZTF01002612.1:899634-948476 GCA_013397755.1 Cnemophilus loriae | reverse complement strand
GCTCCTGGCCCGCCCCGCGCCCCGGCCTTTAAAGGCACCGCCGCCCCCGCCCCGCGCACCCGCCGCATCTTAAGGGACCGAACGGGGACCCGCGGCCGCCCGCGTGGGTGCTGCCTCCCGTTCTCCTTCCCTCTGCCGACGAGGACTTGCTCTCGAGCAGTTAAAGCTTCAAGGAGCCTCGCTCGGCCAAAGCAAGAAGTAAGACGGACTGGAAGACACGCCTGGAGGACCCTCCCTCCCAAAGCAACCCCTTCAGAATAGAGCCAATGAGGTCAGATTGCTCCGTGCCCTGAACAGCAGAGTTTAGAATGCCCCTGTGGATGGAGATTTTACAGCTTCTCTGGGTCTGTGTTTCAGTACTGGACTACCATCGTGATGACTGTCTCCACAATGTCAGTGTGATTCCAGGACCAGTCAGTCCCAAACTGGACACTGTACTCCTAAAGCAGTTTCACAGCTGCTGAATATATTGAGAAGAATCACCTTCTCCAACCTTCTGGCCTCGCTTGAGGTAGCAGAGGTCGGTCTGCCCCTGGCATTCTTCATCACAACCGCTTACAGCTGAAATGCATTTCACCTAGATGTTTGCTGCAAAGCTGCTTTTGGGACAACCTATCCTGGTGCATGGAGTTACCCCTTCCCAGATATAGGACTCTGCACTTGCCATTCTTCAACTAAGACACCTGCCAGCCCATTCTCCCACCTGTCTGTGGCCCTGCTCTTCAGTGTCTCTACTGTTCTCCAAGCTGAGATTTGCTAAGGGTGTATTCCATGCCTTGCTCCCATCGGTAGCAGAGACGGTGCATATCATTAGTCAGAAAGATACAAATAGTAACACACCAGCAGTTGGAGGTGATGCAAATAACCACAGCCGGTTTGAGCCCGATAGTTCAGCCTGTTTTTCATCCACTGTACATGTCTCCCTAATTTGGCTATAAGGGTGTTATAGTTGATCATGCTGAAAGCTTGATGGAGTGATTTGCCCGGGGTTAAACACATGCTGTCTGTTTTTAATAACCTTCCTGTCCTTTGTCTGCTTGGATATGGCTTCTAAGAGGACTTGCTCTGTAACTTTCCCAGGAAGGGTAGTGGCCACATTAGTCAAACTGCCTGGTAGTTCTCTTGTGGATCTCCTTTGAAGACAGGTACAGTGCTTTCTTTTTTTCTGGTCATTAGGGAACTTTCCCAGTGACTTTCTGAAGATGGCTGACTTTGCAGCAGCATCAGCTCACTCATCATCCTTTGATCCATTCTGTTTAGTGCCATAAGCTTCTGCGTATCCAACTGGTTTAAGTGCTCTCTAAGACTGTCACTCTACTACAGCTCATGCTTTCACTCAGAGACCTGAGAGACTACAGGACAAACCTAATCCATAAAAGCCATTAAGTGCCTTGGCCTTTCTATGTCTTTGCCACTAGTTTTCCTGCCTCATTGATCGGAGCCAAGTTTTTGCCAAATCCTTCCTAGAGACCTTACTAAGTCGTGGCTGCATTTTGCATATTCAAAGGTGTTCGTTAAGCAACTAGATCTTCGCAAATACCGAATTTGTTTTAGCAAGGAGGATGTGACAGCATTTGGTACTCTTGCTCGTCTCCTTCTTCAGCTCCATTAGTACTTTGCTTCAGACACAGCTGTATGCAGATGAGCTCCCAAAATGACCTACATAAGGATGCTGTACAAATATTTATAGTGCTCTTGTATTGTAGCAATCAGGGATCATTTTTCCAGTACTGGTTCACAGTAAATGATGAAACTAGTAGCAGTTGGGGGCTTTCTACTTTTCTTTTGAGTGGCTACAAGTTACACATCAAAAGAACAGCTTAGCAGAGAACAAGATAAAGCACGGAGGGAAAACTCTCTAAGTGGAGTAGCATGACATGAGTGTAAGTGGCCGCCTCTTCACATGGTGTTCTAGGTAAATACATCAAAAAGTCCTGTGGAAGAGGCAACACACAACGCAGTCACACCTGAAGGAAGGTGGATTCCCTTGACATGTGAAGGAAAGACATAAAGTTCAGTTAAGGGGATTAGAAGAAAACAAATACACATCCCCACATCATTTTGCACAAGCGAACATCATACATGTAATTATGAACAGGTGTTCAAAGTGCTGCTGCATGGAAGAAGACGAGTGCAAAACAAAGATGGGGAAAGGTGGATTTAACCAGTGAAAACCTTTGGTTTTCTGATACTTACTAACGTGAGCATTCATAATACTCTTAAATATTGAATATTTTGTGGAGTGTGGTATTTCTGTCCTTTAGTTGGGTAGTCTGAAAGTTTATAATGTTCCCAAATGAAAGTTTTCCAAACAACCTCCCTATATTACTTTTTTCAAAGCCAAATAAGTAACTAGTGCTTCTGACTCAGACTGAGAAGTTGTCTTATGTTTAAAATCAGATGGCATATGTTGAGTATAGATGCAGACAAATCAAGCAAGATCAAACCACAATAAATTCACTCAATAAAACAATTAAAATTGCGGAGACAGGAGTTCTGCTGAAGCTTACTGTTTAAAACTATATACACCGTTTCTCTTTCACTGTTAACATGCCCTGAGACAGAAGATAAGAGGAAGAGACGTAATACCTAAGGAAGTAAGCTGAGCTCAAGAAGAGGCAAAGGATGAGAAATGACCTTCAGTGGGAAGTCATTATTGGCTTCACTGGAGCCAAGGATTTCACCTTAAAAATGATTATGATTTCAAATATCTTAGGGATTTTTGTGGGAACTGTCTCTTTTCACAGTTCTGTGACATTTACCTTTTCTTATGAAGCAGCATGAAATCAATAGTTATCTGTTCCAGAAGTCCTGCTGCAGGCCTGTCTTCCATACATCCTATCATTTTCACTTCTTTCTCCCTATATACTTTACGGTCTGTCCAAAAGTGACATGAACTCTCTCACTTTGGTGTTACTGATGAAGCTCACAAACCTTAAACTCACAAACTAATGAGTCATAAGATTCTGTTGTAGCAAGGAAAGAAAGTTATCAAGTGAATCAGCCTATTTCTCAAAAACTCTAATATCTAACTTGCAAGAAAGAGCTCATTGGTGCCAGGATAAAAACCCTTTTTAAAAAAAATTGCTTAATCTCTAGCACAGAAAAATATGATTAAAACCCTTTCAGAGATAAAAGTCTTTTTTTAAGTGCATGCAAATTAGAGTTCTTTCTGCAAATTTAGAGGCAGGGATACAGAAGCAAGTTGCCTTTTCTTTGTTACTAGGTAATATAAAAAAGGATAATCATGAATAGCAGCAAATCAAACTACCCTTTGAGGACCTGTTCACAGTTTTTGTAGAATCTTCATTGTATCTGTTTGAATCCAAAATAGATCAGCACGATCACAAACATTTATGTATCTTACATTGAGGCCGTACATGGCATCTTTATCCCTGCAAAACAAAGGCACAGTATATTTGAGGCGATGTAACTTCATTCAGACTAAACACTGTGCTTTATCACTGATGCAGTTCTTTCATCAAGGCCTGACCAGTTTGGTATGAAAACTAGAGGCATCCGATCTCCAAAGGAGCCAGTCCAAGTTAGAGCTGAGTGTGCAGAAGCAGCAGCACAAGGACGCTAGTTCATCGTTTGCCAGTGCTGAATCCGATCTGGGGCAAGGAAATCTCAGTTAAGAGTGTATCTGCAGCACTAAAATGAGTGCTTGAAGTTAATTTACTGATTAACAACATTGAAGACATCCAATTTTCCCATCAGCAGTATAGATGTGCTCTTTACATTTTCGTTGAGAAAAAGCCATTTAGTGCATAGAAGTTGGAGAAGTAATGCTAAGATCATCAGAAGAAAAGAAGAGGTCAGTAACACCTTGGCAAGAACTAGTAAAATGGGAGAAACTTTTATATCTTAATAATAGGCCTGGCACTGTGCCCAGACAAAAGTGAAGGAGGTAGGAGTTGTGTTAATTGTTAGCGATTACCAGAGACTGTACTGATCAGTACCACAAAAGAAGATAAAGGAAGCCAGAAGAGAAGCTAGAATTTGGGTAAACATATTTATAAAACTCTACACATTGATAATTTTATATTCTAACTTGTACAAATACTTAGCTAAATGTTGCAGTGCCCCTATCATACTCGATGATCTTAAGAGGTCTTTTCCAGCCTGATGATTCTGTGATTCTGTGATTTCAGAGATACAGAGTCTGTAGAGTTTAAAAGAGATGGCTGAGATGCATCCAACAGTTCAGTCCGTCTGCTGTACCTTGTATATGAGCAGTGCCTTGTAATGATAGCTCTCAGCAGCAAGGCTACTTGTCTCACAAGTTCTAATTCTATGTCAAAACTGCATTCATCTACATACCAACCAAAGTTTGGCTAAATACTGCACAGCAAATGTTCTTCAAGATCATGAGTACTCTCCAGTCTCACCTGAATTACTAGTCACCAAAACAACCAGTAAATGATGATAACAAGGTACCTTGCAAAGCATTGTGTGGTTTTGCTCTTCTATTCAAATATATATAAATCTTCTCTTTCTGCGTAGAATTCTCTATTCCATTACTTTGTAAATGCAGGTTGAGAAACTAGTGGAATACTGATCTGTTTCAAAAATCCTTCAAAACTCACCTACTTAAGGAAAGAAAAACCCCACCTAACTCAAAACTGAATACAACATAAAAACTCCCAGGTAATATAAAATATCCTGTGCAGAAT
Organism: Cnemophilus loriae; assembly: GCA_013397755.1. Lineage (NCBI taxonomy): Eukaryota > Metazoa > Chordata > Aves > Passeriformes > Corvidae > Cnemophilus > Cnemophilus loriae. The sequence continues at coordinate 943,800 of VZTF01002612.1, read as the reverse complement.
TATTTGCAGTATTCCCGAGTACCTGAATGTCTGGGGTTTTGGGATACCATGCACTCTGATGTAATAGTGTTAATGTTATAGCATCCTTTTAAAGATTAAACAAATCACTTCTGAGAAGCCTCTGCAGATATTTAGCCTCATTATCATCAGTCTAAGTGAAACAGGATTGGTACATGCACTTTACCCTACTGAATAGCCAGTGCATGGACACCTGGCTAAGTTCTTCCAGCAATCACAACTATATTTTCTTACTTAAACAAAACAAGGCCTGGCAACTGAGTACAGCACAGCAATGCTGATATGCTCACAATACGAGCATAGTATAGATTATCCACAATGTTAAACATCTAATGTTTATTTGCGATCAGTATTTCTACTACATAAGTAATGGTTTGCATCTTAAAGTGAAGAATGGGACAAAATAGCCACTAATCTCAAAGGCTATATCCTAAACAACATAAAACAGCAATATTGTAGTTCTGTCCTGTTGTTCTCCAGTTACTTTATTTAATATGAATTTATTCACCTGCAGCAGTTGAGTCCAACTAATAGTGGTACAGATATCACCAAAGAGAGCTCAATTTTTATTTGCTTATATGCTGAAAGAGTCATATGTGTAATTATTACAATTCAAGAGCAAACCCAAGGAAAAACCTAGGGAAAGATTTGAGCTATCATTAGCAGCAAGTTCTGATAAATCACATTAAAATAAAGAATTGGGTTTGCACCGGTAATCATAACAGTGAGACCCTCAGGATCTTTCTCTTAGGATTTTAATTGGTAAGATAAGAGTGTTGGAAGTTCTAATTCCCCTAGCAGTTATCTCTTTCATGCCAAGAACACAGTAGGAAAAACTTCATAGCCTAAACAGAGGAAAGTCTCACTAGTGAAGTATGTATTTAGATTATATGTTCAGGTCCTGCCTATGCCATAGAGAACAGCTTCACTTTAAACATAACGTTACATAATTTTTCCTTCTAAATTAATCTGGGTTGGGGGGCAGGGGGTGGAGAGGAATGGATATTAAGATTCATTAGGGCTATCAAATGTAACTCTTTTGTATTACATGGATTTTAACTAAAACCCCTAAATATTGGCCAAGGTTAGCATTTCCAAGGATAAGAGATTAAAATTAAGCAGCTGTGTCCTTCTGTAGGAGCTCACAAGTAGAATGACAACAGGAATGCAGAGCACACCGGTCCACTGGGTACTGCCCACTGCTTACCATGTCGAGTGACGTGTTATAGACCATGTTAAATACACATTAACTAGGTTTTCTGACGTGACCTACCAACTGTCTCTGTGATGAAATTAAAGAGAAAAAATCCTTAGAATGGGCTCTGAATACTGCTCATTTCAGGTAAAGTAAACAACAGTCTTTATCCCAGAAAGTATGTCTATTCAAGACTAAGGAAGTTTACCCTTCTGTTCAGATATGTACTTAGAGGCATTATACTCTTGACACTAGAAATAGCTCCTCGCTCATAATGGCACAAAACCAGTCATATATCCCAAAGGCCTTGATTTTCATTTTAGTCCAAAACCAATTTTAGAATGGGTAAGAAGTAACCTTTGGAGGTCAACTGGACCAAACAGGTTCTCAAAACAAGGCCAACATACATTAGGTTGCTCAGAGCAACTTTCAGTCAAATTTAGTGTTTCCAAGGACATTAGACTTGAGATTTAACTCTCTCTGGGAAACCTTAATTCTAATCAGAATTTTTTTTTGGTGCGAGTTGCCTCAATTACCTCTCATCCTTTCACTGTGCACCTTGAGGAGGAGTAAGGCTCTGTTTCCTCTGTCTCCTCCCACTAGGAACTCGAAGGTGGTGATAGGATTCATCATGAGCCTTCTCTACATAAAGCTGAACAAACCTTTCTTTCAGCCTCTCCTCAGAGGACAGTTACTGCAATTTCCTGACAGTCTGGGCAACCCTTCACTGGACTTATTCCAGTTTGTCAATCTCTTTCTCATGCAGAGGAACCCAAACCTGGCCACCGCACTCCAGATGCAATATTACAAATGCTGAGTACAAAGGAATAATCAGTTCCCTCAATTTCTTGGCTACAATACAGCCCAATATATTGTTGACCACCTAAAGTGAAGGTCCTTGCACAAATCCTTCCTGAATTTCAATGGGTTCATGTCTGCCCATTCCTCCAGCCTGTCTACATCTCCTTGAATGCCAGCCCTACCACAGGGCACACTGGCCTCATCTGCCAGTTTGGAATCATGCGCAGACTTGAGGGTCCATTCCATTTTCTCCTCCATTGATAAACTTATTAAACAGAATAAGGGCAGCCCAATTGGCCAAAGCATGACCTATATGTTGTACATCTATATTGGATATTTTCATTCACCACCTTCCTCTTCGTTTGTCTAGAAATGGTTTACAACAGGACTCACTCCATGATTTTTCCTGGAACGAAGGTGAGGTTGACCTGCCCTTTGTTTACTGGTATCATTTTTGTTTCTTTCTGAAGAAGATTGTAGTATTTTCATTTCCCCAGTCATCAGGGAACTCCCCCAGTCTCCGCAACCTTTCAAGGACACCTAAGAATTACCTCATATGACACTGGCCAAATCTCTGAGTACTCACAGATGCATCCCTTATCGTCCTGTGGATCTGTATATATTGAGATTACTCAGATCACTGACTTTATCCTCTTCCACTGTTTGACCTACCTAACACCATCTGTACCTACCCAAGCAATGTTTCTAAATTCCTCCTTAGCCTGCTCTCACTTCTACTTCTATAGATGTTCTTTTTGCACTGGACCCCAGCCAGGTCCTCGTTTAACCAAGACAGACTCCTGATATATATACTAATTTTTGTGAGTACTAGGATGGATCATTGTTTTGTTTCAAGGAGACTGATCTTAAAGATCTGCTAACTTTCATGAACTCCTTTGCCCTTCAATACTGCTTCCCACAGATTTTACTTCCCAGTTCTCTGGCTAAGCTGAAGTCTATATTCTTGAAATTTGGGATCTGGGTTCTGTTGCTTGCCTTCCTCAGGAATTCCCTCAGGATCTTGAGCTCTGCAATTTCATGGTCACTGATCAAGTCTGCCTGTCACTGACTGTCACATCCCCAGCAAGCTCTTCAGAGACCATGAATGTCCAGGAAAACATCACCTCTGCTTGTCACGCACAACTTTTGTATTATGAGGTTATACATGACAACATCCAGAATTTTCTGAGGATGTGTCCTGCTGTACTGCCCTTTTTTCAGGTGTCAGGGAGGTTTAAATACCCTATGAGAAGCAGAGTCTGTAATACAAAGATTTCAGTCAATGGTATAAGGAAGGCTGTCTGCTTCTTCACTCGCATTCAGAGTGTCTGTGACACGGTCCGTCCTGCCACAATGTCATGTTTACTGGCCTCTCCTCTGACCCTGACTTGCAAGCTCCCAACTAGACTGTCACCCATACCACAGAAAAGCTTCCCGCATTCAAGCCACTCTTTTACATCAGCAGCAATTCCCTTTCTCCTTACTTTTGTCTTTCTTGAAATCTTTCTTTCCATCCATCTCAGCACAGCAGGCACACAAGGGACCCCACTGAATCCAATAAATTCCTGGGATTTCATGAAATACGCATCTGCTGCTGCTCAAGCCTTTCCTCTTCACCAGGAGGATTGAGAATAAAACCTGCACTCCCATTCTGTTCACCATTGCCCTCAGAGCCCTCTAGTCACTCTTGCTAGCCTCAGGGTCTTCTCTGGCAGTGTCATTGGTGCCCATGTGGATGAGCGACCAGGAATGCATAATATCTTTCTCTCATTTATCATAATTCTAATATTACACAGGGCATCCTTCACAGTATCCAGTAAAAAAAATATAAATACCATTGGTTATGCAATACTTATCACTGCCATGTGCAACTTTCTTGGAACTTCTGCAGCAATGCATTTCCACATGGCGTAATCTCCATTTTAGAAAAAGAGCTTCTCTTATTAAACATCTGGTGCCTTTGCAAAGAAAAAAATATTTTTATAATTTGTTGTCTATATGCCACAGTTTTACTATAATGAAATAAACAACGATGAAACTCAGTATAGTCCAAAACCCCCAAATTTACTATATTCAGTAAACTTTTCTAACTCTTACAATAATACTTTCTTTAGATAATTAAGCACATTGTGGTGGCTTGTATCATCAGGCAATGTAGCAGTCTCTTTTTCCTCAACAAGTTGCTAAACCCAAAAGATGATCCACAGATAAGAAACCAAGACTTTCTGTTGTTAAAGAGATTTTTTTATACCTGTAGGTAGCCACTAGAAGTTAATCACTTCTAGTGATTAACTGTATACTACTGTGTAGGAGGCTTTCTTATCTATTGTATGGGAAGAGTGACACATCTTACTCCAACAGTGGTAATTACTGGTTTTAAGAATTTGAAAACTCATATACTCTAGTCGTGAGGTCCATTAAAGTATCTCATGATTTTCTATGATTTGCAGTTTACAACTTCATCTGCTCGCTGTGTCTTTACTCAGAGAGCAATTGAGTGTGCATATGTGTGTGTACCGATGGCACATGCTTGGCCTTGCTACTGGGTGAACGTCAAACAGGGAGCCACAGCAGGTTTAACTCCAGTGGCGTAGGAGGAAAACTCCCCTGACTCCCAAGGTCCACTTCTCTTAACAGCTTGTGCACTCTGTAAACAAGCATTCAGCTTTTCAGAGACCTTATCATCATTTTCACACTAAGCAATTGGATCCTAGAGCAGGATTTAACTAAGTTAAAAGGATTCTTATATTTAAGTATCCACAAACAAACTCTACATGTGAGCTGAGTGTTCAGACTCTCACTGCAGTTGGATGAGAGCCAGTCCATAAACCATTAAGGGGGAATCAGGTGAGTAACAGATGGGATGCAGTTGCAGAAACATGTTATATGCTACTTAAGACTTCAGCTGCCAGTGCAGACAGAAAGAGATCTTTTATAAGATCTATAGTTTATTTTATAAATTCTCAGTCATATCTGCCAGCTCTACCATAAGGCACATTAAATGGCATTACATACCTACCTGTGGGCACATAACTTAAGGGAGCAGTGCATATCTCATAAAGTTAGACAGCTTTGTGGGAAGCCACAGAGCGAGCTTTCTTAAAATTTAGATGTCCCCATGTCTTCAGCTGAATCTCAGTTTTAGTGTATACTTGAAAGGTAAAGTTTATAAGCCTTTCCTAAACACTCTCTTCCTTTACAGTACAAGCCACTGGCTGACAAATCCAGTGCAAATAACACCTGCAGTTAAAATCAAGAACAGTTTCTAAGCCTCACAGAAGAGTCTTTGTAACAGCTTGAGGCATGTAGGAAGAGGAGTGTGAGAACTGTTTCAAATGCTGTTTCGGAAAAATGATCAAACCATTCATAGACCTGAAGAAGTATATTTTTACAGATTTGTTGGAATGTTTGCACATTCACAGAATGACAGACTGGCTGGGGTTGGAAGGAACTTCTGGACAATCCCATTCAAGTCCTCTACTCATGCAGGGCCACCTACAGCTGATTTCCCATGTACAGACAGCTTTTGAATACATCTAAGCGTGGAGACTCCACTGCATTTCTCTAAATCAACAGAATACTGCTGAAAAACTTATTTTGCAATAATATAGCACCAAAGTTACAAATATGCCTCTGATCTAATTCAGCTACAGGGTTTCCCAAAGAAGCACAACCAACAAAATAGTCACTTTAGAGCCTGTAGAACAGCAGCAAGCTGTTCTATATCCAGCCCATTTCTCTTACCAGCTTTACTGTTAAATAAAGTGTGGTAACTAGCTGAAAAAATAACTCATAAAGAGTTTAAATTACTACTATAAACTAATTCAGCTTAAAATAAACCTCACCCATTTGGGCTTGGCTATTTTTTTTTTTCTATTGCAACCATTGATTTTAACATCTCAGATTAACTATCACGAGCTGAAAGAGAATTTCCACTTTAACAGATTTCATTTATATAGCACAGAGATACTCAGAGTTGTAGCAGATTTAATGAAGTTTCTTAACAGTTCCTGAAGTCTTTAGGACTAATTCACACAAGAAATTCTGAGGATACAAAGACATATGAATCTGCAATTTCGGCTAAAACAAACAAATATTCCCTCCCACATGGATCCTCTTCCTTCTTTCATCTCATCTTTCCTCTTCCCCTGCCCTGAAGTATCTTCAAGTCATCATTTTGTCTATATATAATTCCCTTAACACTTGTACTACATTTACAAAAATAAAAGTAAAAATAATCAGCTCTAACTCAGACGGCACACAAAGAGAATCAAAGAGCAGCTGAGCACTCCCCGTGGGTTCTGATGGGAGAGGTGGGGTATGACCTAACTGAGTTCTCGACTTTGCCCATTACCACAGTGTCTTTCATAGTCTTATGACTGTAGAGAAGACAAAAACATTTTATCATTAAAAGAATGGATTTATGCAAAGATTAAGAGGAAATATGCATCTACAGCTCTATGCTAAATAAATGGATGTTCTTTCTTCTCCTTTATACTCTTTCTGTTGACCTAGAAAAATGACTTTGAAATCTAAGATTCATCTTCGTAAAGTATGATCTGGATGCTTTTTAGGCCTTTCACTGGTTTACTTTCTGAGTTTGCCTGAAGCAAGATACGGAAGAAGAGTTCTATAAATTCAAATGTTTCCCTCTGTGTTAAAGAGACAACTCTCTCCCACTATCATTTACAACCCAAAATTTCATAGACAAATTCTAGTACAGCAATGTTTGCTATTGACTATGCTCCCTGGACCTAAAAATCCACAAAATAAAATTATATTAAGGAAATCTACAACACAGCCAAGATTCCCACTCATTGAAGATATGTCCGTCCGGAAACAACTCAAGAGCAACAAATCAAAGCTCTTAAAAGACCAAGTTTCAACAACTGCCAACAGTCTCAGGTTTGAACTTACAGCTATTTCTGTATTCTTATCTTTCCATAATCTTGACTCAGTTCCTCCCTAAGAACTAGCTCCATTTTAAAATTTTATTTTATTTTTTCAAATCCCTTCCCAGTTAAGTCCCTTCCTAACTCCTCACCAGAAGTTCCTGACTTACTTACTTGCCTTTGGTAAATCTATGAAGTGGTGAATTATTCAGCTGGTAGAAAAGTTTTTTCTGCTTTCATGAGGATCGCACAAATACAAGAGGACTACCACTTTGCCTTATTTGTTGCATTTTTGCCCTAAACTGCCTGGGACATCATTTGATAAGTTATTTATTCTTATAAAAAGAAAAAAAAAAATTTAAAAAAAAAAGCCCAGTTGCTAAAAATCAGTATTTTTGGACAAATCTCTGTAGGCATAGGCATAAAATTTCCCTTTCAGCATGAACAGACTTATATAGAACATTAAAATAAGAGTTTTAAAGCCCTGCTCAGTTTTAAACTCCTACTGTTGTCACTTGGCTTCTATTGATCTCTATTTGAGAATTCTTATTTTATACCTACATTTAAGAAAATTTTCTGTATATCAAGTATAAGTAGCCTAAAGCTTCATGCCTTTAATAAATTCTTGTCAAAACTCTATTTTTGACTCACATTTACTACTTAAAAAATTAATAAATGGCAAGTGTAGTACCTCTTCATCAGATATTTTTAAGACCTAGAAATTGCTAGAATTAATAAATATCTTCAGCAATGGGGCTCACAGTATTTTCCAAAAAGATCAAGATAACTTACTTGAAACCATTTTTAGGACCATTTTTCCTATGTACGTGAATGCAAAACAGTAGCATTTAGCAATATGACTAATTTGATGGTTCCCTTCTCTGTACGCTTACACAGAGTATTACACAACTGCAATAGTTTAAGTTGTTATTTTTCTTCAGTTTTTACTCCCATCTTTGATCATCGTTCCTTCTTTCTCTTTTCCCTTCCTCAAGCAGACATTTGAAATACAATTATTTCACTGTTCATGAACACCTCTAGGAAACACCACTCTCTCCATAGCGTGAAGTTGCTGTTTAACTCTTTGTTCAGAGGTTGTATTCATGATGTTCTAAAGCCTCTCACAGAACTCCTGATACCACTGATCAAGAACACAGCCAGAAAAGGGTAATCCACACAAGAATCAGAAATTTTAGCATAACCCTAGCAGTTCAGTATGTGTTTCTAAAATACTAAGAAAATAAACTAGATTATCTCTCCTGTTGGGATAAGCGAGAAAGCCATACAATTGTCATTTAATTAGAACTTCTTATCTACTATGAACCTATTTCATAAAACAATTAATTATGATGAAAGATTATGTTATATAAGACTACATTTCCCTTTAACATATGATATGATTCTATGAAAATAAAAATTATTTGTGTGGCTTATCTGTTTTCTAGCACGTGATTTTTATGTATCCATAGAGACTTTTGATATTGTTCAAGGAATAAGCAACTCCTTGTAATACCCTATTTTTTACCACTTAGCTAGAAATATCTTTCTTATCATAATTCAAAAAAAGTTGAGATCAACAGTACTATCATTCAGTATCATTCATACTAAGGAGATATAAAACAAAAGGTGAGTTAGTTGCTGCTAGCGACTATTCAACAATGGTCTTTTTGTTTTTCTAAAAATTATAGCTGGTACTTAAATTCACAATTCAGTTTGGAAAATCAGCTCAACATGGAAAATTATAACTAATGAAAGAGTTGCTTACCTTGAACTTCAGCTTTCCTCACAATCTTGATTTCTTTTTGTTTGTTTTGATATCTAGTGGCTCCAGAAAGCAGCAGAGTGAGAATTGCCTGTGTCCCTGCGAATATCCAGAGCAAAGAGGTTAGTCTGTGATATATTAGTCTCTCTAATCTCTTCATATCCTCCCTGGCGCAACTGAGTATTTCGTGTAGCCCTTAATACCAAACACAGACTGCAAAATCAGTGATTCCAACTCATCATAGCAGGAGAGTAATTCAATTCCACATACTGTTTTATGACATAACCATCTTATATAAGTTTTAGCTTATCCAAGATATTTTTATTTAGAAACCCATTACTTTCAGGGCAGGAATATATTAGTGTTATATCTTACTTCATTATGTATTTTTTCAAATAGTCCTTTTTAATTTAGAAAACTGTCAGTAGTATAACTAATGAAGTTATAGGCAGCAGTGAACAAAAAAGATACAAAGCACAGCCAGTCCTGATCCAAAACCCATTTGCCATGTGCCCTACTCTCACACTCACAAACCCAACTCCGGACAGCTGCCAGTTCTCACTTACTTTTCCTGTCTGATCTTAGGTCTTATAATTGATAACCACCATTCCTCAAGCAAACTACTGGGCAAAGTGGGATTTCTCATTTAGTTAGCAACAGATTTGTACAGACTGTTTTTTATCAGTGTCATATTTAAAAAAAAAAAAGTTTTAATGGCCATACAACGAGTAAAATCTGTTTGTTTTCTTCACTATAACTTCCCCAAATTACTTGCTAATTTCTGCAAATTCTTAAATGTATCGAAAGGGTAAAGATTTTTAATAGTCACAGGCTAATATTTCTTACCCACTTCCTTTCCCCCCCTTAATTCTCAGTTAGTAGAATTGAAAAGAACAAACCCATAGCATAACCGGAATGAGCTGACCTAGCATGATTTCTGCTGGTAGACCAAAGCAGATTACATCACACAAGGATTATAGATTAAGATTACTTTGCTGATTCTGTGAATGTAGATGAAGAGCTCAGATTTTTTTTCTTTACTGTAACTTTAACATTTGGGTGGGCTCATTCAGTGTTGCTTCACATGTATAGTTTCATCTGTGCGTTTTCTATGTCATGTTTTAAGTGGAATAAAAATTAGCATGACAGCCGTTTACTTCTGCCAGCTGCTCTCATGCACATCCATGACAGACATGACCTGTTCTAGATGGGTTTTAAGAAGCTCCTATAGACAAAAAACCGGACATCACTGGAATGAAAGTCCCCAACATAAGATTCAAATGAGGCATCTTCTGTTTCCACTGTGACACAAAACTTTCCACATGACCAGTCCCTAATCCTTTAGAGACAGCTATCCTATTGCTGAAATACCTTTAAAGTGTCACTCTGCTTTATACTCTGCTTCAGTATACCTATATATATGTATACCTGTAGAAAATAAAAACTTGCACTGCAGACATGTGCAAGTTAACTATCCATTAATGTATTAAAAATTCAATTTAAATATTGTGAAAATTCCCATAAAAATTTGTGGTATTTTCCCTGATGTCATAATCACATGGTTGAAACTTAGGCCACTACAATGTTGGACTACATATTACAGTGTTAGACTACTACTTTTGATTTGCTTTGACTCCTGTGGTGACCTGTGTATTCCACAGCCACATGCAAAATAAATTATGCTAAAAATTATGTGTATTGGGCAAGGGAAATGTCCTTGGTGTCTGCAAGAAACAGGTCTTCCAATCGTGCACTCGTTATCCATGTCATGTTTTAACACAGATCAGCAGCTGAGTAATAGTTTGAAGAAAGTTTTTGATAGTCCATCATTATTCACGCCGGGTAATTGATTAGTTGTCACCACTGACTGAAGCGATCAGCTGTGGATTGGAATGCTGAAACTTCAGGTGACATGTTTTCACTTCAACAGTCTGCTGGCCAGTTTCTGAGGTTTATGTTGAAATTAGCAACTGAATTGGTTTTCCGGATCTGCTGATTGCCTGTCTCTGGAGTTTGTATTAGGGAGGTTATGCGTTTTCCTGGACTCAGGTCTGGATCGATAGTAGAGTTCATTGTGAGGGAACTGCCACCTTGACACGTTCTGATTCCCTGTGGTAGCAATCAAGTCTGTCACACTTTGCAGAGTCAAAGCAATTTTCTTCAATTTTCTTCTCTTTTCACTGTAATGGCTGTAAAAGACCACTAAGACAAGTAGGAAAAGAAACTCCCAAATTATGAAATCAAGGACTGAAAAATTAAGTTTCTGTCTTCAGCTCAGAAGTTTTGTTAAAAATTTTCAGTCCCCATGTGCTTCTGTTGTACATGAACAGTAGAAAGGTGCCATGCAGAAATGTTAATTGTGCAAACACAAAATATCCAGTATCTTCAAACTTCTGAAGACTTTGTGTTAGAAAAAGTATTTCAGAATCATCATATAGTCTGTGTAATTTTGTCTGAGAACTTTAACTTCAAAATTAACATATCTGCTCATTAAAATATGGAAGAAAGCAGGACTAAACAGAAAATGCTGAATTCTGTTTCTATGAAGCTTATTGTGACATAGAGTTAATCATATTCAGAGCTGTATCCTTAGTTTTTAGACTGTTTCCAGTTATAAAAGGCCAGTTTCTTCCCTCACACCTTGTAGACCCTTATTTTCCTTAAATAATGTAAATAATATAAAAACTAAAACTAAATCTAAATCTACATATAAATCTAAATCTAAATATAAATATAAATATAAATATAAATATAAATACAAATATAAATAATATATTTTTTAAAGGAATTGCTTAGTTTATTTTTAATGCCATACACACTTGTGTGGGATGAACAGCAGAAGTGCAAACAGGTCAGGAGTCAGGGAAAGGGCACTCCAGCCACCAGAGCAGGTCTTCCTGGCAGCCTAGGAAGGGAATAATGCTGGAGCAGATATCAGCAGTGCAGCCCATGGAGGACCAACAATGGAGCCAGTGAATATTCCCTGAAGGAAGGACCTACACTGGAGCAGGCTCCTGACAAGAATTTGGCTGGTGCTGTCATTACTGCTCCCCTACTGGGACAAGTTTTTCCTGAAGGACCTATGGAGTTACCAGGTTGTTATAAAATATATAAATTTATATATATAAATATAATAGATATATATATAAATTATAAACTATATCCATTATATTTTATATACACATATATAAAATTATACATTTTGGCTCTAATTTCAATGATGAAAGCAAACAGGAAGATCTGTCAAGTATCTGGCATCTGAATACAAGTTTTCTGTTACTGATAGAAATATGAGCAGCAATTCTGTATGTGCAAATGTTGTTCCACAGTATCTCAGTGTTTCTCTTAACCTTTCTGCAAAGTAATATGTCTGGATACAGATGGAAGGAGAATACAAGGTTAGAGGCAACTGCTACTTTTCTGCCTCAACATTTAAAAAACTCCTTTCCAATCCAAGGTAACTATTGCTTTACCTTCACAAGAAACAGTGATTACTCTATCCTTGCACTTGAACTAAAGAAAACCTCGGAAACCACCTTCGTTTCCATCTCCTGTATGTTCCCTCATATGACATTTTCCTATTCTTCTGTACTAGAGTGATTTTGCAAGGAAGTGGTTTTTTTTTTCCAGAAAATTAAGGGGTCATTTGGCAGAAACAGCCTTCTAGAATAACCTTTAGTGTTTTAAGGTTAGCTGTGAAAAAATTGTTATATTACTTCAGCAGAAAACTGATACAAGGTCTCTTTTGCAGACCTCTGAGGAACAGGTGCTATTGTTTCTCTTAGTTATATGCATAAAACCAAAGGTCTCTTCCCACTGAGTATCTCTGCTGAACAATGCCTCTTCTCCATGATGTTCCAAATACCATATTTGATTAAAAAAAAATTGATAAAAAATAATATTCATTGATAATCTCTTCCAAAGATATCTCAGTTAAGAGTATAGCTTAACATTTAAAGTGTGGTACCTTCTTGCCAACATATGGAGCAATAAAGCTGGTTGAAACATTTCAGGATTTTGATAATCAGAACACGTGAAATAAAATTTCACACTTCAACCACCTTAATGTCTTTAAGTGTTATATATATTTAATCTAAATACCAATTTTCCATTTTTATTCTTAGTTCAGCAAGACTGACTAACATACATCCATTGAAGCTATAAAATGTAGGGAATTAAATTTTCATCCTGTTGAAATTAGTCTTTTTTTATCATTAACTTGTGAGCATGCAGTATTTTTTCTATTGCCTCCTCACTTTAGTCTTCCTTCTGCTTATTTAGGGTAGCAAGTATGCAATTATATATCATAATATACATATGATTAATCTAAATTTTAAAGAACTTTTGAAAAAAAAATGTATTGTAGTTCATACATTTCTAATTGTTTATTTCTGTATTTCAAACATCCATTCAGCCTATAGACACGACTTCTGCAAATAATTCAGAATTATAAACACATTAGTACTCATTTTTAAAGATCCATCTGTAGTTTTATTCTTATAATATGTCTCAATACTTGAACTTAAAAATCAGAAAAATGCCAACAGACATTGCTGCAAATTTGAATTGTGCATACCCTGTGTCACCAAATGCTTCCTAATTAATGGCAAAAATAGAAAACACAGACGCTGTATGTACTAGCAAAATAAGGCTGATTAAACGCATTCATTTCTTGTGCACTGAACCTCTTAACAGTTAATTGGATTGACATCTTCCCCGAAGAGGAACACCAGCAGGTGGCTTTTGAATTCGATAGAAGTCTACAACAGCAAATCACTGATCAGTGAAAGATCCCACCGACTCCCTTTAGTCCTGCATCAAGACTTGCTCTGTCTGAACACGATCATGATTTGTGAGCGCTGGTACAGAGCCCAGCAGCCATGGACTATCCCCATGCACTCAGTCCATGGAAGGAGTTATAATTTATAGAGTGATAAAACATCAGATAATTATGGTACAGAAGAAACTATTCTTTTTCCCTCTGAAGCACACAGGGATCTGTTCAGCAACCTTATAACCTCAGACCTAAATGAAATCACAATTTACAGGAATTAGTTATGAGGTAACTTCCACCATAGATTACAACACATTGATGCCATGGGACTGCACCTGAAGAGATGAAGCTCGAATTGTGAAGCACGTTTACGCTCAGCCACAATCCTGTTTTCTGCCCTCAAGCCTGAAGGTGGAACTTTGCCTTTTATATCTATTATAAATCATGTTTCCTTCCATTGCCTGCAAGCTTGCTAGACATTTCCAGAGGCATAAACAGAAGCAAGCCAAAACAACTGCTTATGCTGTTAGTAGAAATGCTTTTCCTTTCTCCAAATATTTTAACTCCTAAATAACAAACTCTTTTAAAAGATCCCATTTTCTCTTCCTGAAAATAAGAACATAGATAATATAGGTTTGATTGAAGTTTTCCTATAATGGAAAAATTTTCTGTAAATGCAGTTTATTACCTTATTCCTAATACTTTGGGCAGGTTCTTTTACCTGTGACTGTTGAATTCAACATGCCTTCAGTAAAAGTATACAGTGAGTTAATCTCAGCCAGGATTGGGTCCATTTCTTGCACAGCTCTCCTGCTTTTACTATACTATTAGAAGCACAATATTAAAGGTTTTGTTTGCCCCAAACTGTGGTAAAACACACTGAATATAATTAGACATGATTCAGAGATTTGTCTGGCAAGTTCCGGAGAAAATACATTACTTTCTTCAGCTGTGGAGATAGAATGTTCCCAAACTCCTTACTGTTAATTGTCTTGTAGTTATAAGTGACAGGAAAAGTAATGCTATTTCTAGGGCTGTGTGGTCATCTGTGAGAACAGTAGGTTCAGTTCCTTAACATTGATGAGAGAAATAATGACAAATGTTAAAAAAAATAGTCCCTTAGCTCTCTACCCTTTAGGAAAGAGCAGAGATTTGACTCAGTCTCAAAAGTTCACTGTATTCAGAAGATATTTTTGTCTGCTTGATTGTTTTTAAGCCCCTTTTTGTATACACTTTGCCATGTTTTTCAACCTTTCCTCCAACTGAACTGTAATTACTGGAAATATTGCTTATAGTTACACAGCTTTCTAAAAAGGACACTAAATGTACTACTGTTTTTATAACATCAATCTGCTATATAATGAGCACTGTTAGTGTGGAAGAGGGAAAATGAAGTCTTCAGAGAGCATCAGGAGGAGAAAAAAGTATTTTAGAAGAAGATTTAAGTTGCTTATTCCAAACTCCACTCAAAGGTCACAAGTATTTAACTTCAATAATCTAATGATACAAGAGTAAAATGCAGACAGAAGGAAAATTCCATAAAGAACAGGACCTTTTTTTTTTTTTTACCTTAATAAAGAGTTTTTCTTGTAGGTACTTTACAGCTGTAATTAATTATTTACCTTGTCCTTTACAGTTCGGGACAAACAACCCCTTGCAATTTTCATTATCTAAGGAAATTACTGTGATTACAGTCACCTTGTGCCAGGGCTTCTCCTTCTCTGATATTGTCATGCTTTTCCCTTGAGCTGTGTTCCCTTGCAGGGCACAGAAGTGCTAACTGCTGACAGAGGTCACGACAGCGGCATTAGATGGAGAGTTCATGCAGAAGTTCTCACTGCAACACAACTATTCACATAACTATTTCTTTATTTAGTTTTACAGAGTTAAGGCATTGCATACAGTAAATGGACCGCTATGCAAAGTTTCTTCAGAAAATTTTCTAAATGCTACTGTTGCTTATGCACAGGCAGGCAAATGTCTGACGTATTTAGGGAAAGGTTCATAAGCACACAGATGTCAACATCAGTGAAACAAACAATTTTAGTACAGCAGATAAAGTAAATTTTACACCACTCACAGCCCGAGCAACAATTAATAACATCTTAAAAGAATCTGATATAGGAGCTGACTTCTTCCTAAATGTGTTCCTATTCTTTATGGTAATTCACAGAACAAGAATGACATCCAACACATTGTTACTGTTGAGAGGTTAGTTAAAAATGATTTGTAATAATTTTGATAATACAAGGTGTGGGGAGAGAGAGGAAAAGGCTAGGTCTTCAGAAAGAGATGCAAAGTTTATTCTGAGACTTTGCACAGAGAAAATGATTCAGTATGCAAAGTACAGAAGTCAAATCCAGCAAATTACATGATTCTGGTTGAAATGACTTGCCTTTGGGTTGAAAGCATTGCCTTTGCTTTTTGGTCTGCAATGTGCCTTTCAAGTCTAGATTACCTGTATATAATATTGCAGAATAAAAGCTTGCAATGGTAATGATCTATTGTTTCTATTAAGAAGCAGTCAAAGGTTCATAAAAGGCCAGAGCTAAGCTAAACTTAGTGCTAACGCCTAGGCAGTGCAAGACAAAATTTTTGAGAAAGGTTTGGGGTTTTGTCTCTTGTTTGTTTTTTCCTTTCCTTTTTCTTTTCCAGTCAATCACATAGGAGAGAATGGGTAAAATGTATTGAACAAGAGAATCAAAGGAACGACCCTTTGCATGTGTTTAGCTGGCTATGACTGGGTATTTCTTTTGTCCATAACTTACCAGGGGCCACATCTTCTACGCTAAATGAGCACCTGTACATGTCAGTAGGCAAGAATTACATTTTCTATAATGTAGCAAGTTAGATGGCTAACTACTACTGATTTCAGCTTGTTTCTCAGGCTAGACCCTAGAGAGTAGGAAAGAAAGGGGGGTGTGGAAAGGGGAAAGGGTGGGAATGTATCAAAGATTTTTCTTTACACCTAGGATTAAAAAGAGAAGATGACCACCAGTGTAAAGGACACAGAAAGATATTGTAGTTGTCATATTTTAGGTTACTAACAGGAGACCTTTCTTCAGGTCATTAGTTTTTACCTCTCTGTACACAAAACCGCACATGCATTTCCTTTTACATTTCTCCTGCACATTTCACTGTCAAGAGGAGAGAAAGCAAGGTAACATTGCAAGTTTGCCTTTCATCTATCAAATTACTTTACCATTCCAGAACCTTTTTGCTCCTATAAATGTTCATAGTGAAAAAAAGGAGGTGTTTATCTTGATATATTGATGTAAAATTATATGAGAAAGAATGAGTTTACCAGTCTAGATTAACCTAAATTTTGTACTGATAAGAGACTGAATTTTCGTTTTCCTTAGAGGCTGGGTGCATCTTACCTATCCGGGTATCAGTGAAATATCTGAGATCTTGCCACACTGGTGACAGTTGAATAAGATTAAGATATTTGGTTTTGTGGAGAACTGGGAAGCAAGAAATATGGAAAAGCACAGTAAAGAGCAGAACAAGCTTGGGGAAGGCTTACTAGCAGATCTTCTTGAGAACTGGTCATGAGGTTAATCTTTTTAATATGCTATCTGATGTCCTTGGCACAAAGTGGAAGAGTGGGTTAATGAGATTCTCTGATTAAAAAGAATTGGAGTCATCATCTGTACAGAAAAGAATTGAAAATTCTCTTCCATGTAGGAAAAATTGGATGACCTTGAGGATGGTAATATAAGAAATGAAGTGAAATTCAATAGCTTGTGAACTTAAGGCTAAACAACAGGAATTGATGCCACAATGCAGATGGTGAGTATGAAATAGGAGAGGAAAATAACATGTGTAAATATATCTGTTACAGGATGACTAGAAATCATTGATGCGAGAAAGTTCTGAAAAACAGCAAAGACAATTTAAAACTGTTTCAGGCTTTATATTTTCAGTAAAGAAAGAAAATTTTTAATGTCATTATGAAAGACCTTAAGGTCTTACTCCCATCTGCAATACTGGTTATATCAACTATGGCAATTCTGGTTCAAGAGAAAATAACTTGAACTAAAACAGAAAAAATACAACCAAGAGTACCACAAAGCCTGTTTTAGGAGGTAGTATTAAATGAGTGCAGTTCTTTAAACCCTGGTAAAATGGAGGCTGAAAAAGGGATATGATTGGATGCCCTTGCGTCAGACGAACAAGCACACTGAAGGCAAGAATCTGCAGGACAGTGTTGACACAGGAGCAAATGATATGCAGTCCTTCAGGTCACAAGCCTTGCCAGCAAAACTGCTCCAGCATGGGCTCCTTTCTTCAGGGGTCCACAGGTCCTGCCAGGAGCTTGCTCCAGTGTGGGCTTCCCACAAAGTCACAGCCTCCTTCTCCCCGCACCTGCTCTGATGTGGGGTCCTCCACGGGCTGCAGGGGGGCAGCTGTCCCATCATGGTCTTCCCCACGGGCTGCAGGGGAATCTGTCTGGTGCTGGAGCACCTCCTGCCCTTCCTTCTGCTGGCTCTCGTGTCTGCAGGGCTGCTTCTCGCATATCCTCATTTCTCTGTCCAGCTGCAATTTCTCCTGGACAGTAACTTTTCCCCAGTACCACCATCACAGATGGGCTCAGCCTTGGCCAGCAGCGGGTCTGACCTGGAACTTGGTGGCTCTGGCTCTGTCGGACGTGGGGGAAGCTTCTGGCAGCTTCTCACAAAAGCCACCCCTGTAACTCCTGCCTACCAAAACCTTGCCGTGCACAACAAATACAGACCTAATATTTATATATTTATATTCAAATGCTGAGATCTAATGCTTATGAAACATAAACATGAATATTTTTTGGCCTGAATATGCAACATTTAAGGGTTGATACCTTTCCATGGTATTTCCATCTATAGCATGGATTTCTGCTTGAACAGAAACAACAGCTTAAGTCATGGCACTCAAAGTAGGTATGCCACACATCAAATTGCATAAAGACTGACCAGCCAACTTCAGAGAAAGCTTTCACTGGAGTAGACTATATACATAATCAGGAGGATATCAAACAGCAAGATATGGAGCACCTTCCAGTTTGCACAAGAATAACTACTATCTAGGAGGTGTATTTAATCATGTGTGACAAACAGTACATTTTTCATTAATAATTAAACTGACATTTAAGTGTTCACAGTTAGCTTTTAAGTTAATCTTCTCTGAGAGCTATACATGTATCTCTGTTGTAATTATAGCACATTTACTTCATTTAATTGATGCTTTTAATCTAAAAGGTTATGTTTTAAAACACTTTTCCCTAAAACACATACTAGGAATGAATTATTGGCAAGACAGCAAAATTGTTCTGAGGACCATAAATCAACAGAACATTAGAGGTACTGGGCACTGATATTTATTTTAAGACAAAGTAACAAAAAACTTACCTTTGATCATGTGTCTAAGCTTTCTAATAAGTGATCTGTTTTCAAAAGGTACATGAATGGAGGGACTGTAGACAATTATTAAGGAAAATCAGCATTTCAAGGAAAAAAATTTAATTTGCCAGATATTTATTTTACTCAAATAGAATTGGACCTAACTGTAATCAAAGCCAACTGTAAAAACATTTCAGTGATATTTCCATCTTACTTAGTTTAGATAATGAGGCATAGAAGGTTGATTTCCATCATGTTTTTTATAAGTTCTGTTCAAATTCAGTGGGATATAATTCCCAAACCAAGACCTAGTAGAAAAGGAAATTTTGGAAATGTTGTGACAATAAATAGTAATTCACAGAAGCACAGTCTGATAAGGCTGGAAGTGACCTCTGGCATCATTTAGTCCAATCTCTGCTGTCACAAGGTCAACTAGAGCTGACCAGGACCATATCAATTTGTTAATATCTCCAAGGTAGGAAACTTCACAACTCCTCAAGGCAACTTCTTCCAGTCTTTGGTCACCCTTACAGTAAAAAAATTGTTTCCCGATGTTCAGACAGAGCCTTCAGCATCTCGGTTTGTGCTCACTGCCTCTTGTCCTGTCCCTGGGCACCAGTGAAAAGAGTCTGGCTCCACCTTCTTTGTGCTCTCCCTTCAGGCATTTCTATACATTTGTAAGATCCCCCCGAGCCTTTCGTTCTGAACAATTCCAGCTCGCTCAGCTTTTTTCATAGAAGTAATGATCTAAATCATATTTGTGACCCTTCACTGAACTCTGTCCAATATGTCACCATGTCTCTTGTACTGGGGAGCCCAGAACTGGACACAGGACTCCAGCTGTGACCTCCCTAGTGATGAATAAAGGAGAAGGATAGCCCCTTTCAACTTGGGGGCAACCCTTCATTAGACGCTTTTGCTGCAAGTGTATATGCTGGTTTATGTTCAACTAGATGAGCACCAGGACCCCCAGACCCACTTTCTTCAGAGCTGTGTTCTTTCTGATTTGCCTCAGCAAGCACCAGTGCCTAACATGGTTGTTCCTCCCCAGCTGAAGAACTTTGCACTTCTGCTTGTTGAACTGCATGATTGATTCTACTAATGCACCTGGCTTGTGTGTTGGGTATATTATATACGAGATCAGTTAAGGGTAAAGGTATGACTATGTCTCTGTGATCAGAGTAAGGGACAAACTCCATTTCCGCTGCTAGAATAAAGAATAGGATACTTATTTTGCCAGCACAGAAATGAAGAGTTTCAAAATCAAATATTATATTAATAAACAGAGAAAGATTGTAGAGATTAGAAAGTCCTTTCACATGCAGAGGAAGAGGTAGATGAATCTCACTCCCCACTATGCTTGGCTGAATTTGTAACTTCAATTAAACAGTAAGATCGTTTATTTCCCCTTGGGCATTTTTAACATTTTACAATTAAGATTAATACTTACTGAATCAGATAATAAAATGTGAATTAAAAAAAAAATAATTAGGCTTTGTCTGTCTAAACTGTGCTATCCTCTAAATGATATTAATGCAACACATTTTTTTCTCTACAAAGATTTATCAGTGCTCATAAGCAGCCTCTCCTGTTGCCTACCAGCCTAGCAGATCTATTTACTTTTCACTTTTGAACACATCCTAGGTGTTCCCATCTTCTTCACTAGATAGTTTCAGCAATAAGGGGATACTGAAGTACAAAATCCCTTAGTAGATGTTTAATTAAGATTTTAAGAGGAGAATAAGGCTTTATGAAAGCAACACAGAAAAATAAAAAGAACTGCTTTTACAAAGAGTATTGAACACTATTGCATTATTATAACAAAACAAAATGTTTAGAACAATTAATTTATAGCATTGTGCTAAGTAAAATGTTGATTGTTTTTCTGAAAAAGTGTCAAATAGTTAAATGGGAACCTGAATGTATAGGTAGAAAGATTTTGACAGCCAAGTTTTAGAAACAAAATTGAAGAAAATGAATGAACATTCTATATTTAACTGTGCTGTCAAAGCCAGACACTCAAAAAATCACAAGCCAGGCACAAAAAGTCATGAGATTCTCAAAAAAAAAAGAAAGATGAGAACTCATGAACTCATGAATTTTACGACATCTTATAGATTGAATTATTTTTATTTGCCATCTGATGTGCATGTGTAAGAATGATGATCTTGGGTTTTCTCCACAACTTGAAGGGCAAAGGACTAGATAAAATATTGAGAACTGATAGCATTATGAATCTCTTTACGTGCAATATTTTATTTAAAACCTTAGTTCTCATGAACAAGCTGAGGATTTGATCTGACAAATTTCTCCCAAGGTATGGAACTTCAAATGAACTATCGAAAAGCATGAGAATTAAGATCAAATAATAATAGACAACACTAATTAAAAGAAAAAAAAAATTGACTCTTTTTTTGTGCCACACCAGTATTAGGGTATTTAAAGGTTCTACTGAAATATTGCAAAAAATTTGCAGGGAATTTCTTTTTTATGCTATTTATGTCACATGAAAACAAGGAGGTTTTTTTTGAAAAATGAAACTGTTTTCAGGCAATCTGACAGATAGCTTATAGTCAGTTTTAATTGTCCTTCAGAGGGCTTCAGACAAAAGGTGCAAGGCTTCTTCTTGGAAAACTGCAATATTCAAAAAGAGTCTGCAAAACCTGTGGGGGGGAAAAAAAAAAAGCTATNAAAAGGTGCAAGGCTTCTTCTTGGAAAACTGCAATATTCAAAAAGAGTCTGCAAAACCTGTGGGGGAAAAAAAAAAAAAAAAGCTAGCTCTTTTACTATGCTCCTAACATCCTATCTTCTAATTTTTTTTCTGAATAACCTAGCTCATTAAAAGTTCTGAACTCCTTTCTGGAAATAAAACTCTGTGTGCAACAAACCTGGAGTCAAATGTGACTTTTTGTGTTTTCTTTAGGAAGAGGAAAGCCAGGTCTCAGAGGAACATTTTTTCTGTACCTTCTCTGTGAGGATTTCATTTTATTAATTAGTTAAGACTGCAGTGGAAATATTTTATTTATGGAATAGCATAATTCTTTGGAAACAAGATACAGCTGACATTTAAAAAATAAATAAGCAAAATTCTACTATGTGGAAGTCAAATGGCCTTTTCTTGCTAATTGTGATGGTAGTTGCATTTTTTTTTGCTACATGATTGTTCGGAATAACCTCTATGTACACAAGTGCCAAAGAAACTGGTTTACATGCTGATCACTGACAAGCAAAGGAAATTGCTATAAGCTCAGGAGGTATTTTTTAACTATCCTGGAGAGAACTCTATGGACACTGCTTCTCTCTTCTGAAATTGTCACCAGTAAATTATTACTCTGAAAAGCAAATGTGCCCTTCTTGAGTCATAGGTTGTCCTTTCACTATCTGTTTCTTGGCAGAACCTCTCATAAATATAGGAATAGGCTTCACACACTGTGGGGGTCAGGCACCAGTTTGACATCTACAAATGAATTAGAAATACATGAGACCTAAGATTTTAGAACTGCTTGAATTTAGACATTGCAATGACTTATGTGCTGACATACAATTATTTAGATTCTTTTTCTTTTGGAGAAATAAGAACAATATAAAAGTGAGTTATTACCTAAATCAGCTTTAAATACCAGTCAAGCTTAAAATGAACATAAGAACTTCTATTTTAGCAAAGTTATGTCAACTTATTTATTGCCCTTGCCCAGCTGGGCAGGGTGTTACAGAAGAAAAGCATAATAGAAGAAAATATGCCCTGTCATTTAATCCTAGTAATCCAGCATCTTGGTTTAGATGATATTTATGATTTCTTGAAATTTACTATCAGCTGGATAATTATCCAGGTTCACCCTATGCCCAAGTAATGTCTTTCAGAAACAAAAATCAGGTTTCAAGCTTAGAGGACCTTCCCACCTCCTTTCATGAGACTGCCTATGAGAAGTCTATGCTGCCTCTCTTTGTTCCAAATTTGTGTTTTCCATTTCTCTCCCATGTTTTTATACTTCATCTGAGGAGGTGCTGCCATACCACACAAATGCGGACACTTCTATTCCTTTCCTAGATCTCTTAATTTACAAGCTTAATTAGTTCTTGGCTCAGTCTATCCTCCTAGATTAAATGGTCTTCCAGCTAGTCCTGGTCTTTTCGGGAGCAGTTGCTACATTTTAAATATGTATTATTGAAAAAGCAGTTACTCCACCTTCCTTCTCATCAAATATGCAATCACTGGTGAGCTCACCACAGAAACCACACCTAATTATGTTAATTTTCAAGGTACAGAGGAGGGGAAAAGTCAGAAGACATAGAAAGCTAAGAATGGCATAAGAAAACCCATCTGTAGTTCCTTTAAGTACCACTTATCCATTACTGGATAGCTTTGAGGGATTTTACTTAGGACAGGCTACCAGTCAGCTGAAAAAAAGCAAAAGAAATGAGACACTGGGAGAAGATGAAAAGGCTACAAAACAAGGCTGATTTATAGAGTCTAAATAAGGAGGAAAAGTGAGTTTGCAGTAAACCACATGTGGCAGGAGCTGTTCAATCTTTGCTGCAGGAAGTTTTCAGAACAGTGAAGCTGCGTTACTCTTCAGGTTTGGGCTATAACTGTAATGCTCTTTTTCTGTTGTTTTTGTTACTTTTTTTTTAAATTTGGTTTTTTTTTTAACTTTGGTTTGGTTTGGTTGGTCTTTTGTTTGTTTGTTTGGGGGTTTATATATTTGTTTTTTTTGGGGGTGTTTCGTTCTTTGTTTTTTTTTTTTTTTCCTGGAAGCAACATCCGGAATTAACACGAAGGGAAGGAGAAAGTATCATCTGTCACCTGTTTCCTATAATTCCATGAACAGTAGAGTCAATTTTCCCTATTTTCCATATTATGCCTTATATTATTTCATACATAATCCTTTTTAAACTTGAATTAGATATTCATAACATGACAAATGTATTGATACACAGCATTGCAAAATTTGAGTGTTAAGTAATTTGTGCTAAGTAGGACTCTGTACTTATCAATTTTAGTGTGCTTCTACAATATTAGAAAATTAATTAGTCATTTCTCTCTTGAAAATATTGAGTTGATACTGCCAGGAATTATCAACCTTTAAGAAAATTAGAGACTATTTGTAAGTACATAATGCTAATTTAGAGCATATACCAGTGAAGCCTCTCAAAGGCTTTATGAGCACCACTAAGTTTAGAATCTCAGAAACCTTCCAGATTACAGAAATATAATTATTCCTGATTTAAAACAAATTAAAACAAAGAGATTAATTGGCAGACCAAAGTCTCAGGCTGGCATGGGGAAATTTAGGTCTCTTTTTTCTCCCTCTTCTTTATCTTGGCTCTTGACTGTCTTAAAAGTATGCAGTTCCCACATTCACATTTCTTATCTGCCCAAATAAATTAAATGCTCCCAATTAGTGACGACAAATGATCTAAGAATTTTCTAAATTTCCCATCTGTAGAATATGACAGCTTCACAGAAAATGAGACTTGCATAACTTGGAAAATAAATGAGCTTTACAGTTTGCAGCTCTTCTTCCTACTACACTCGTAAATGTCTTGATTTCAGATTTTGTTTTCAGCAGTTTTAATCTACATGACAAAACAGGCATTAGACCACGAGAGCAGAAAGAAAAAATGCTGGTATTGCTACTAATCTTCATCTGATTTGTCCTCCCAGCTATGGGCAATTGTCATAGCTATTGACATTAAAAATTCTCTAAAGGTGGTGAATGATTATTTATGATACGGTATATTTAATGCCTTAGCTGATGGTTTAATGTATAAATCTGTGTTCTTACAAATTTACTGAACTTTGTAATTATTGGAACCAGAGCAGTTGCATGGACAGTTAAGGATTCTTCTACAACTGATTCAGGAATCAGGAAAAATAATAAATTAATAAAAAGCTAGATGCAAGCCGAATATCATCTTTTATAAGTTATGACCAGTCCTAATCAGGATTAAGAAGTTTTTTGCAAACTCACTGTGTTTTAAATTGAGATATTACAGCTTTTGGGCATTCTAATGTATTTTAATAGCAGTTTTTAAATACTTACTTGACTTTATTCATATAGTCATACATAATCAACCTTTTACACTTACTCAGCACTTTTTAAGAATGATACATTTTGAAATCTTGTTTAAAATATTTTAAATTATATTATTTTGAAGAAATAGCCCTTTACTTGCACCAGATACTCCAGCTTTTCTGCAATGGTGTAAGTATTCACGGGGAGATATATGAATTCATACCAGTAAATCCTTAGTTCACTTTTGTAAATAAGGCAAGATAATTTGGAACCACAGAATCTCAAGTTTGTTGTGGGGTGACAAAGGCCTGACTGGGTATTTTTTTACTGACAGTACCGTGTCTATGGTACACTTTTCTTTTCTTTCCAATGCGTATTTAATCAGAAATGTTTTCTTCCTGGTAGCTTCCAACTGGAGGAGACAAAGAGTGGGAACTCAATTATTCAAAAGTTTTCAGATCCCTAAGGACTAGAACCTGAATACAGATGTCAAGATTTGTTGACCCAAATCTTCCAGTTCTGGATAAGAAGAGGTCGGGAAGACTTTCTAAAAACACATGAAGTTTTCTACATGGGTTCTGAAAGATTTGCATGCTCAGACATTCACACAGGAGTAACAAAAAAATAACACACTGAACTTTCTTTTAAAGGAGAAGAGAGCCTTGACTGCACAAAAAAAAATCATGGTTGTATATTTTAATCCATGTTAGTAGAACTTATTAATTAATCCAGGTAGTACAGGCAATGTTTCCCAAACTTTTTGATACCCAAGATGCATGATTTTCTTTGTTAAAATGGATGGCATGAGACAGATCTCCCTGAGCAGCCCTGCTTCTGCCCAGTACAGCTATGACCAACTGCTGGACCTGTCACGCATGGTATTCCATGCCCTGGGCTCCCTCACTCTGTCCAGGCTATTTAGACTGGTTTCAGGGCAGAATGCACTGGCCATCACACTACACCTGTAGGGAATTTCTGTCATAAGGCATCAGAAATATCAATAGGAAAACAAATTGATAAAGACTTTAACTTTTTATTTTATTCACAAACGCAGAGAGAAATCCTGGCCAGACTGAAGAGGAAAGGAACATATTTTTTTATCTTTATTCTCAACTTCAGTGAGTTTTCTTACACAAAATGAGAAAAAAAATATAGCTCAGAGCTTAGAGGCTCTGAAGTTCAAAAAAATTCACCACACTTTTTCATATCTTTGAAATTTAAAGTTTCAGGTAGGAAGAATACCATATCCAGTCCTGCCAATGTATTATAATCAAAGAATATCTATATATTTACATCATACAGATTATCAGGTAGGGTCTTTTGTGTGTGTGTTTTGGTGGGGACTTTAAGGTGAAAATTGTTTTCCTCTTCAGATCTGTACTTGTTTGTTGGCACTGTCTGGCTTTTTTATGTTTAATGATTTATATTGCTCTTTTGTATATCTCTGATCAAGTCAAACCATAGTGCTTTACTTCTCTTGGTTTGTGGGAAAATATTAACTGAAGCCCATTTTTTGGTTCACAGATAACCTGGCCAACATAGTGTAATACTGTCACTGCACAGGAGGCTTCTAGCTCATGATATGCAGAATTAAATTGCTAAAGAGATCAACAGATGCAATAGTGAGGCAAGGAGATTGCCTTCTTCCATGCTGACTATATCCACTAAAAAAAATCTCTTTACACAAGCCTTCTAAGGATGGTGATGGAGAACATTTTCAATACAGGTCCAAGATTAATATGACATTCATAGTAGCAGAAGTCCTGCAACTCCAAAAAAACAATGGGTGAGTTACTAGGTATAATGAAGAACTATGTATGTAGGACAAGAGAAAGAAGAAGAGAGCTAAATATGCAGCATGCCAAAAATCATCAGGACATTTAGTAGCCCAGGAATGTCCCTGCAAAAATTATATGAAAATTTTGTATTATATTCACTGTCTGAGCATTTATCAGAAAGTGTCTTCCATTCACTTCAACAGGAAATCAAATGTCAGTTTTAAAAGACAGCCAGCCAATCTTCTGGGATAGCTGCTTAAATAGAAAATAAGAAAAAGTAGCCAATCAGTTTAATAACACTTTCCTTATTTTGCCATTTGTGTAGCAAGGAAGCTGAGGAAGCAATGCCATGGGTCAGTCCTCCTCCCAGCCATGCAGCAACCTATCTCTGCAAAGCAGGGCTTGAGAATTGCTGTAATAAGTGACTGTAACAAGGAAAGCTCTGGGGCCACAGGCTGAGCTCTGTGAGTTAGAGAAGATGGAGTTAGATCTTTGGTGAGTGTGTGTTTGTACAGGACTCTATCAAGCAATGTTAAACAAAACTACTACTAGAGTTAAGATGCATGTGAACAAGCCAAAAGACGTCTCAGCCTTCAGGGACATATCTGATCCCTCTTCAAAAAGTGGTAGCTATTTATTTTCTGCTAATAATTCTTAGTGCAGAAATGTAAACTACCTTTGGGCTGACTGTAGCAATAAATATAAACGATGACAGAGAATGGAAATAAGGTTTAAAAATACAGAGATGGGCAGAAAGGGTAGAATTAAAAAAGATCCTGAGGGAAAAAAAAAATTAAAACAAAACCACAGAAAGCCCCCTAAACAAACAAAAAAACCCCTAAACAAACAAAAAAACCCCTAAACAAACAAAAAACCCCCACCAACCCCCCGCCAACAAAACACAAAAACCCCACAGAAACACCTCCCACACACACAAAAAAACCCCTCCAACAATCATAACACAAATGCATAATGATATGCAAACACACATTCGGTTTGCTTGTAAATACTGTCTTGGGATGAGTGTTAAAAATCTACAACCACCCGAATTCCTTATTCTCCCTTCTAAATAATGCTATTTAAAACCCGAGTCCTTTTCTACTCTCTGGACCCAGGATCCCTTCTTTCTATTACATAAATTGAAGAGAAAATGTGAACACAAATCAGCAGCAAAAATAAACCAGGATTTAATTGGATACATTTAAGAACTTCTGTTAAGCTTTTGGACCAGACCTCAGATTTCAAACCCAGTTTTTCTGCTCTACAAAATCCTCTGGACTTTGAAGAAGTTTTTTCTTAGGATGGAAAGCCTTCAAAATCTAACCTGACATTCAGATATGAAGTTCAATATAAAGCAATTTTGAAAATATTTTTTCTGTATCATTTAATCCAAGAATATAAGTTCTTTTATATTATTGTAATGTGAACACATTGTACTGTATGAAGATGGTGAAGGACATGAGTAAACTGAATGGAGAATTTTTTGCCATCTCATTCCTCTTCAGACAGTTCTTTGGCAATGAGTTTTTTGCTGGTTCTTGTCAAGGCACTGACAAAGAGATTCTCAACATAAATTGGTGGCAGTAGTTTAGTTAAATTATATTAAATATATTGATTTATGCTTCTATCTGAGATCCTTGGGACTTTCTGGACCTCCTTTTGAAAGCTCAGTTGTATAATATGTGTTTTTTGGAAAAGAAAAGTCAAATATACTTTCTTGGGCACCTAAATGGAGTGCAAAATCAAACGCCTTAGAGACCACATTAAAGATCACATTGGTCTTTTAAAACAAATACAATTTACAGAGAAGCTGGGTTTTCCCTACAGGTGCTGTAAGTCGGGAGGGCAATGTGAGAAACAACCTAATGTACAGCTACATAGATATGGAGTGTGATTACCATTCATTTTTAAATCAATTTCTCTTGACTTACAAGCATACTTACAAACTGACTTCTAAATTCCACAGATATTACCTTGACTGTAGCTGTGGCAATGGACCTCAACATATTCCGTGGTTAGGTTGAGATTAAAGCTTCAGTTGGTGCAAAATAAAACCAAGCAGATGTCTCAAACTACTTCCAATTTTCTTGAGAGTGATTAATTTCTGACTTTTTTTTTTAAACTTCTCCCTTCCTTTTCTATGTTTCTACAGTTTCTCTTAAAGAATTGATTTGTATTTTGATTTTTGGTTCATCTTCAGAGACTTTTCTCAAGATCATATTTCAGTCCTTCCAAACTGCATGTTCACATGGGACATATCTTCAGCCTTGGGAGTGAACAAGAGAACTTTTCTGCCCAAAGTTATGAATGCCCCATCCCTGGATGTATTCAAAGTCAGGTTGGATGGGACTTGGAGCAATCTGGTTTTGTAGAAAGTGTCCCTGCCTGTAGCAGATGGGTTGGAACCATATTATTGTAATGTCACTCCCAACCCAAGCCATTCAATGATTTTATGATTCTGAGATTGCCAGGATTAGTATCCCGGCCCCCTGAGGTCAACTCCATATGGTGAGGCCTGACCCTCTTCCTTCCTTTGACACCCACAGTGCCTCTGCCCTTGGAGGCTTTGCTTGAGCAATGATGAATGAGAAAAGGCTTCTTCTTCCTGCCGTGCTCTAAGGAACTGCCCCAGGAGTGCTCATGTTCACATCAGAATGAATGAAAACCCCACACTGGAAGCTGTGCTGCAGCACATGGGAGAAGGGATTTTTTCTTCCAAAACTCCAGTATCGCCTTGTCCAAGATTTAATAGCATTGCAATAATATCTAATACTGCCCTGATGACTTACATGGGCATATTTGGAACCTTTTAAGAAGCACATAAATAATTTGTGCATTTAATTCGTGTGTGAGTTTATGTGTAATTTTCAATGAAGTCCGTTACAACTGATTGCCTAGGTGACCCCTTACTAAATAAAGTCACTGGTTCATGATTTCTAATCTTCCTGTGTTGTTTTTCATCAGTTTTGCCCAATTCTTTTTTTGTCACTGCATCTTGGTGCTTGGCTTCCATATTGCCTTTCTCCTCTCTTGTCACAGCACTTTGTATGGTTAACTTTGGATGCTTATTTTTCTGTAGATATAATGTTATTTGCATGCCTCTCTGTTTTAATGATTCGCCTAAGCAACCCAGTCAAAATACCACTGAAAATGTTCCTATTACCTCCACCAGTATCTTAGAGAGAACTTAGTAGTTAAACTAAGAAAATATTATTTTGGTTTTTAGCAAGGACCACTGTAACCATATTATTTTTCATCAATATACGAATATTTCCTATACAGGCTTCTTATTCACTTTCATGTGTAATCTTATCTAAATATTTTTGACTACAGTCTCTCTAGAACCATATAGGTTCTTGTGTTCAGATATTAATTTTTATGATATAAAGATCAAGAAATATTTTAATATCTATTGTCTTAAAAAAAAAAATTACCCTTAACAATTCTTTTTTTTCAATGAAAACTAACTTAAAATAAATATGAAGTACAAACAGAGAACTATAAATATTTAAGATTTGGTTTTCCAGTTGTCTCATTTTGTGGCCTTGGAATCAACATTTAACCTTTCCATGACTTCACAGCATCATCTATATAACGAAGATAATACTCATCAGGATGGAGTGAAAAGCATTAAAAGCTACTTAAATGCTTGCTCTAAAGAATTTTTAAATGAATGGATATGTTTCCATCTATTTTAATGACTTTTATATCAAGCTGTTAATTTAGAGGATTACATTTTCATTAAATTTTACAAGAAAAAAAGTCAGTACATGGAAAATATTTGTTTGATCCACAGTTCCTCATAACATTTATATTCTGAACAATGCATCATTGTGGTAATGCCTGACAGCTAAGTGATACTGCTCAGAACTGGGACTCTACCCACTTTGCTTCCTCCTTTTAGCATGGGAACTGAAAATATTATCTACAGAATAAATGGATAAATGATTATAAATTCTGAGTGTTCTTTTTTAATGTAGAATGTATAGTAACTTCCATGGCTTCATGTTAAAGAGAAAATGTCAGTGTCCTTATGGCATTTAATTTCATCAACTATTAAAAAGAAAATCTCTATGCTCTCAACTCACTACATTCTTTGCTTTAGTGATCAGTTTCACATGTTGATAAATACTAAAAAATGAAAGTGCATTGAAATCAAAACAGCATGCAGCTCACCACTAGTGATCCAACAGAAGTCAGCCTCAACTATCCAAGTGTCCTAAGGAACACTAAAACAGCTTGAACAATCAGTATGTTGGATAATAAAAATAGTCTTCAACGTGATATTCAATGTTGCATCTCAGGACATGACTCCATCCAAAATATGAGTGTGTTTCCTACATCAGAGGGTAAAGCAGATGAGACAGGGAAAAGAATGGTTATTAATTTCAGAATAGATAATTCTTCTCTATTTACTGAATTAGTTTGGTTGAAATAAGTCACCATCTTGTAGGAAGTGAAATAAAACTGAGTCAGAAGAGGCACAGGTGTGAGGCTGAGGCACTGACCAAACCTCCAATCAGACTGAATGATGCCTAAATGTCTTTTGACTTATTATTTAACAACTTTCAGATCCTTTCCTCTTTCCGAATGACAAATAATTTTGTTTTTAATCAAGCTGTAAGGAATAAAAAAATCAGAGTCCAACCTCACACTTGCTTTTAAAGCTGAAAAACCCCAACAAACAACATATTAACATCATTGGCTTAAGAAACTTTTTCTGAAAGGTATCTTATTTAAATTTGTCTCAAAAACTGACTGTTATAAAATCATGGCTTAATACAAGCAGCAGAAGGAAATTGCTCTGTTTTGTAATCTGACTGCTCAGCTCTTGTTGATTCTGCATATTGAGGAACGGTGATCAACGATGGCTCTTAACAGAAAAAGGCCTTTGTGAAAAGACATTTCCAGCAGAAGACTGAATATCTTGTTAAGCTTTCAGACATTTCACCGTTTGGTACTGAGTCACTGAAGCATCTGGCATGAATTTCAGCACCTTTGAACCATTTATGCACTGATAATGTTGATACACACTTCTTTGTTTATGGAAAAGAAGATATGAATACATTCATTACTGCTTATGATGGAGAAGAAGGAATGGAGCTATCAGAAGTAAATAAAAAGATTTAAAATTTAAAAAGGCAATTGAAGAGCAACAGGCAAAATGAATGCAAATGCTACACTCATTTTTGGGAACATGGCATCTGAAATCTTTGCCAAGGTGATGATACATCATCTTTCAGATAGGATGAAGTTGAGGCAGCCAAGAGAAGCCTGAAGGAATTACTGTAGCAAGATATTTTCACCTAATTGTTATTTTCCAAACTACACTGTTTTTACAATAATGGCTTAGAATCAAAGTTGAATGCATTGTTTGGGCTTAGCATAGCCAAAGAACAGGGAGAATAATCTCATTACTAAATGCTACCCTGCTTCAACACAGAAGTTAAATTCTCAGCTGAATTCGCACAAGCTAAAAGCATCGTGAGCATTTGGGAAGACATGATTGTCACAATTAATGACAAAGCAACATTTCGTCTACAGCTCCTCCACCCCCACAAGATCTCTCACCCCTTCTCCAAAACAATCTAAGCACCATCATCTGTACATATGAAGAAGAATAGATACCTATTAAAAATGTAAATTATTTATGAACAAGAAAAAATCCATTCAAAATGTAAAACCAGATCACCAATAAATAATTTTTAGAAAACACAGACCTTACTTATGTTATTTCACAGTTATTTTCAATAAGAGAATACTTGCAGATGTACAAGATAAAAGGGAATTTGGTGGTGCTTGATAATAAGAGCATAGACCCCATTTTTATATGCTTTTCTCTGTTTGCTTCACTGAAGTACTGATGTAAATGAAACTAGAATCAAACCCTTTTTTTTGGCAACTCTCTGAGGAAAATCTTTTCCACACACAAATGCCTCAGCTTCAACCTGTCTACTTAGAAAATTTAGATGGCTGAACAATTGGAGTTCTTGAGCACCTCTGAATTTCTCTACAGTCAAGTTTATTCAGTAAGTCTTCTGCAAGTCACAGCAATTTTTACCTGGTTTCCTGTGATTCTAGTTCTTGAATCTTCTTTTTGCTAATCAGAAAAACACTGGAGTGATAATCAAAGTATTTTAATGATCTAAGAAATAATGAAATAAGAAGAGCGAGGGGAATCTGGCACATGTCAGACCAAGGTAATTGTCTTCTATAACAGTAGTAGGCCTTGCAGTTCGGGGGAAGAGATACATGTTCCATTTTGAGTCCATTAGAGCTCATAAAGTAGGAAGGAAAACAACACAAATAAAAGTGCTACACTTGGATTGAAAACTAGATAGATAGCCATGACTGCAGAACAGTTATATAGAATTCATTGGCAAATAATGAAAAACATATCATGCTATACTGCATGGGAACCTGTCTTGAGATTATGGAAAAAAAGCTTGTTAGCTTTTATTGTTTTCTTATTGCAATTTAAATTACTTTGGTCTTGGGGAGACTATGAATATACAGCAGGAAAATATTGAAGTCTAACTTGATTACATTGAAAAGTTAAAAAAAATGTCTTGATAGTCATGGAATTCTGTATGTAAATAATGCAGTTTACTTATTTTAACAAGCACATCCAGTTAATGAAACACAGGGTGAAGAATGACCAAGCAGGCAGCAGACCAAGATTTGAGGTTATAGTGGATCACAGGTTGCAAATGTCAACAACACAATCTTGATAGGTCAAATATTATACTACCACATAAATCAGAACAATCTGTTGAGTATTTTCCACTTTTCAATGCAGAAGGATTATCTCTGATGTTTTTTTTTATTCCAATGTGGAAGAAACATGGACTGTTTAAAAATAAAAGAAAGAGAATGTCGCCGGGAGTTTGTTGAATACCCTAACTGTGAAATATTATCTCATGATGGTTTTTCTGTGCTAAGTCCAGCCACCCAAGAAGATCCTAAGTAAATACTGGTGTTTAGCTGTAATTTCTCAAGAAGAGAATAAATGTTTTAGTAAAAGAAAGACAAAGGATGATACAGTATGGCAGGTAAACTTGTCACGAGCATTACTGAGTGAAGAGCATTACTGAGTAAAGTACAGACCAGTTCTGGGATTCTGAGTTCTTATTGGACATCCCACCTCAGGAACAACTTCAAAGGTGTTAAATCATACATATTTTAGTCACTTAAATACTGATTTATGCTAACAAAATCAACAGAGCAAGCCAATTTTTAGACTGAGCAGACTCAAAGAATTAAATTAGGATGAGCAAATCAATCTTTGTAAAGGCTTTTGCATTATCAAAGAAAAATGGCACCTTATTAATCAAATCTATCCTCTAGAAAAGGAATGGGAATATGAAACCTCGTGCATTCTTTTTCACAGAAAAAAAAATATCCTCCAGTCTTTCTGTCTTCCATTTGTGTTTTAGGAGGGAAGACTGCTCTCTGGTAACACTGCAGGAGAGACTATGCAATTTCTGTCACCCCCTGTATATCTGTAGCTATACTGAGAAAAATACAGGATCATGGTAGTCAAGAACTTACATTATTGCTGGAATCAGCAACTCTGATCAGCTGGCAAGTAGCCATGAAGATCATAAGCTATCGAAAGCCTACTGCTATCCCTGAGGCTTTTATAGCCCATATAAACATACTTGGGTGCAATAAAAATTAAGGAATCATATTATATTATTTCTTAGAATTTCTGAAAAAAAAACCCAAACTAAGAGGAACTAAAATGAGTGCTTGTATAATAAGTAAATAAACTTAATGTCACAGTAAGAACAAGTAGCTTGTGATGTAAATGTTATTATATCTTATGGCTTTTGTTCCTTTATACTTTAATATTTTTGGGAAGAAACAAACCAAGCAAGAGAAAAAAAGTTGGGCTTCAAGTAGCATGTAAATTACATCCTGAGAGATGTTCATATCGAAGCACTTAATCTTTCCGAGAAATCCTCAGCCATCTGTTTGCCTTAGGTTCAGAGAGATGGATGAAAAGAAGTAGAGAATACACCTCAGATTAATTTACAGCGATCTCATTTGCTGTCGGATCCTCTCATAACACTGAAGGTTTGTGACAAATATTAACACATAGCCCAAATTCTTACGCTTGTTTTATTATCCTAGATAACATGCCCCTAAACAAGAAAACTGTGAAATTCTCTCTAAAGAAAAACCAAACCACGATGTCTGTGTTCACAGAATCAAAACACTAGATGAGAATGGTTGTCCTCTCAACACACGTCTTTCATGCAGCACATCCTTTTCTCCACTGCCACTTATCTTTCTCTTGAAGACTGCAAGAGAATACTAAGTGAAATGTCTAACACCAAACTTAGTGTCATGATTACCTTCACCAGAAGCCATTTCATAATATTTTCATAAAGTAGCACTACAGTTTCTAGAGCTTTGGCTCCTGCAAAATTTCAGACTTTATTTTCTTCTACTTTGAGAGTGAAGCCACATAGTTCATGGGAGCACTATGTGAGAAAGCCTAGATTTTCCTCCCAATAAACAAGTAAATCTAAGAAATATAGCACTTGGGCCTAGGCTATCTGTATATTCCACAGAAGATTGTATACAGTCATATTTTTGTTCAAGTGTTTGTCAAAGAGTTTTTTCTCATATTGAAAAAATGTTCAGCCTAATAAATAAAAGAATTGCAGTCTGTTAGATCTGAAACATGCTTCCAAGTAGTTTTGAGGCACCTACAATTCAAATATTAATGCTGTCAGCACCTAAATGCATTAAAACAAAAAAGATAAAAAGTCAAAGAATATATGTATCACCTTACAGGGAGGAGGAAATTCTAGGTGGACTTTTACTGCTATATTTAATATTTTTAATGTCAAAGCATACATTACCCAAAGTCCTTTCGATGACAGAGGGAATTTACAGAAGTGCCTAACTACTATCAACCCCAAGTCTGATTTTTCACCTACAAAAGGCACCTGTCAGCATTTTTATGACTATTTTTGTTAAATTATTCTCATATTTAATTTTGTTAAAATATTCTCATATTCATTAGAAGCAGATAAATATATTTAAGAAATGGAAGGATCAGGATGGTCATCTAGTTTGTTTTTTTGTGCCTCCCAATCCAATGAAACTTTTTGATTTCTAAATTGAACACAGAAGCATCTACTTAATGTGCAACAAACGTTTTAGAGGACAAATGTTTTTACCTAATTATAGCAATAACCTGTGATAGTGACCTA
Organism: Cnemophilus loriae; assembly: GCA_013397755.1. NCBI lineage: Eukaryota > Metazoa > Chordata > Aves > Passeriformes > Corvidae > Cnemophilus > Cnemophilus loriae. Next base: position 907,958 of record VZTF01002612.1, on the reverse strand, counting down.
GAATTGTTTAATTGTTCTTATATTTAAAAGATAAATGTTTCAATGATATTTAAATGGAAGATAGAAATTCTCCAATGTCTTATGAATTAGCTTTGACCTTTGTGTTAAGCTGCCACTCAAGTCACTATCAACCTGAGCTGAATCAGAAATGCCTCCTACTCAGGTGGCTAAACAAAGGCTTCTATGAAATTAATAAAAGTTTTTAACTATTTCTCCACAGAAAGGAGTCTTAATTTTGCTTTGTTTTATTTTTATGTGACTAAGACAATTACCCTTTTCTGCAGCAAACACAAGAAAATGAAGATTTAAGTAGGGCAATCTCAGAGAACAAAATCTTGTAGTTCCACACTGCTTCTTACAACCTAAAGCAATGCTTAGCTACCTAGAGTTGCAGTACCATTACCAGGCAATATTTATTCTCTCCCGTAGCTTCATTTTGAAATTAATAAAATGTACTTCCATACTCTTTTAGTGCTTCATTTGAACTGAAAAACAATTTTTATATGACCTGAAAGAGGACTCAAAAGATTTATGAACTATATTATATATTTATTAACTATATTAACTATTAGCTATAAATATTATCTTTCATAGATCTTGAGCACTGTATTGTTTGTATAAGACTTTACATCCATGCAAATATGCATTGAGGTCAAAATCATGACTAAAAATATTCTTATGAGAATCCTTCATTCCCTGAAAAGAGTAATTTCTGAGAGGAAAGAGGATACTCAAGGTTATGTTGAGTGAAGAAAATTAATAAATTTCTATTTCAATAAAATCTAAAATTATGGAATAACATTATTTGTAAATCATTCTGTCAGAGGGCTCAGTAATAAAACATTTTAAAAGATAGAAATAAAATTAACATTTATTATAGTGTATTTAATAGGAAATTCAGTGTTACAAATTGTCTTCAGAAGTCCCCTGCTGTTGATTTTACCTAGAGAGTACTTCGAGCATATACTACAGCAAAAAGAAACTTGCTGAAATTTACACAGTCAGCTTAGAAATTACACTGAAAATTCACAGAAGCTCAGTCACCTCCAAATTCTCCTTCCAAGCTGCATCAAAAAACCCAGAACCAAACATATAAAAATGTGCAACTAGGATGGGTGCTAGAATATTGTGACTTCGGCATACTGTGAGATATTTGATTTTGCTAAACAACAAAACAGTTTGAGAATGATACCTCATTTTAGTTTTTCTAGGCAGCTAAATACATTAATATATCATTGGGATGACAATTCTGACCATCTGTATTTTTAAGTAATTGCTTGCCTTAAATATAAATTCAGTAAAAACAATAATAAAGATGGAGGTGATGATAATAATAATGACAAAAATGACAACAACAATATAAATAATAACAATAGAACTGTTATTTTCAGGTCTAAAATCAGGGGGCTAAGATCAGGATTCATTAGACCAAACTCAGTAACCCACAGCAAAATGATCTTCCCATGGGTTAGTTGTTTAAGCCTCTCTATATTCAGTGGAGAGCACAAATGTTCTCAGGAACATGATTCATCTCATCTCCTGGAGTAGCTGTCTAAAACAGGTTAGATGAGTCATGCCCTAGATGTTTGTTTTCCTCAGCCAGTTCTAGAGGGCTCTGGGTTACTGGCTCTAAAGTAGCCAGATGACATCGAACTCTGGGCTGTGTCTCTTTCAGCAAGTGTGCCCTGTAAAAAGGAATAATCTTTCTGGTCCACAAATGTTAAAGCAAAACATCAGCATATAGTATTGTTAAAAAGAGAGACACTGCCCATACAGTAGTTGAAGTGGTAGAAAAAAAGTAGCTCACCACTTTGCTGTTGACATATGTTTGAAAATAATACTGGTAATAATACTGGAAATAATGGCATAATATGTATCTATTTTTCAACCCTGTCATAATGCTCTCCATAAATAACATCCTTAAAGAATGTAATTGCAAAATGTGTAACCCTGATAGGCACCTACGGTTCTGAGATGTGACGTACTCACTGCAGCAGTGAGATGACTTACAGGTTGACTACTGTGAGATTTAGTCCTTTTCAAAAGAATATGGTTGTAACCAGGTTGCTTTTGGTTTCTGGAATTCACCCCCTATGGTTTTGTGCAAAATGACGTTAAAAGCATTGAAAGGACATTTCAAGAAACCTGAAAAGTCAGATCTCTACTCGGTACTACTACATAATGGATCAGCACTCTAAAAACTGACATAGAAATTGCTGAAATATTGCTTGATTAAAAACTTAGAAGCAAATTACCTGATTGCATATCAGTAAATGGTAAAAGCGGCTTGTTGTAAAACCAGATCAGAAAAACATAAAAACATCTAATTAAGTGTACTATGGTAAGGATTCATCAGAGCTAAACTATTTGCAGTGATCAAGCATACAAGATATCAGTGGCTAAAAAGATTGCACTTGTAAATTTATTCCTGATGCTGTGGAGAGGATATCAGATTGAGACAGTCACACAGATGAAGCATAAGGAGGTCCCAGCTTTATAAACAAACAAGTGAAGAAGCAAACAAATAAATAAACAGCAAAAGCTGGAATCTGCATCATCATTAAAACCTAAAATAATACAGGTTGTGAAAGAACCAATAAATCTGACAGCACAACAAACAAAACCATTCAAGAAAAACACGAAAATGCACGGGATGCCTCTAAGATCTAGAAAATAAAGATCAAGCCAGAAACTGCAGGACATCTTGATGCATATTATATCTTTCCTAGAGAGGAAAAAAGTGCTGACAATGCAAAGGTGATGCCATCAAAGTTTAGCTCGAAATAACACTCCCTAAACCTTCCACATAGCTGAATGAGGCCACGCATTACTACGAGCCTAGGAAAGCTGTACAGACACTTCTTTTCCACTTTGCCCTGAAATTTCACATGTATAAACCAAATCATAGTTCAAATACTACATTTAAAGAACTTCTGATGTCACTCCCTTTAAGCCTGATGTGTCCAGGGAAATTAAATCAATCACATTTAATAAGTATACAAACCTAATTACCTTATTTAAGAAAGATCACAGAATTACAGAATAATTTAAGTTGGAATAAACCTTTGGAGGTCATCTGTACCAGTTCCAACTCAAAGCACAGCTAAATTCAAAATCAGGGATTGCTGAGGGCTTTGTCCAGTTGAGTTTAGATCACCTTCATGGATGAAAATAATGAATTTTTTATAGAGGAACTGCTCCAATTTCCGACCATTCTTTTTAAAAAAAATTCAGCTTCATGTTTGTCTGGTACACATGCCTGCTATAACATGTATGTTGCCTCTTGCCTTTTTCACACGTGCCTCAAAGAACTGCTAGTTTATTGTTATTCCTGTTATTCTATCATATATATCTTCAAACACTGAATTAATTCATTCTGGAGACAGCTGGCCCAAGTATTTTATTTTCTCTTTAATGTCTTCCTGTATAAAAGTTACAGTTCTTATTAGATTTTTATTTATGTGCCTAGGTACTTTATTTTTTCCATTTTCCATTGCAAATTCAAAATTAATGTATTTTTAAGAAGTTTACTTTATCTCTACACTGCTGACAGAACTTTGTTGTTTAGCATTCCTACATTCTACAGCTAATATTTATTATTTCCTGATATCTCTCTAGATGAAGCTATGTACCCCACTTGTTTGGGAGTGGGTTTTTTGCCTCTCTTATTTAAAATAAAAACTTCATGTAGAGTTAGCTGCTTTAATTTAAGCAGCTCCAAACCGAAACCTACAGCTCCTAAACTGGGGGAATTTCATAAAAAACCCCACATACATCATCAGAATTTACACTTTTCTAGACTGTGGAGCATAAAGATGTCCTCTTCTATGTTGTGTTAACTGACAATCCACTTTCTTTTGCCACAAGCTAAAGGCTAAAAACTCATTTTGATATCAGATTGCTTCTTTATTTAAGCAATGCAAGAAATTACATTGCTCTGGTCTATCAGTAGGCAAAAATACCCATGTGGCATGGCCATGCAGCAGCTAGAAATCCTAAGTGGCTTCACTGATGCGTAAGTCAAGTATGAAATACTAACTATCGTGATATTAATAATGCTATGGTCATATTATGCAGTTCTTGTAGCTAACCATTATTTTGAAAAACTAAAAATTGACATAAACCACTATCCTCATCTGTACTGCTGAGCATTTATTTCTATTAGCTAATACCAGCAATAGTGTCACATACCAAAAGAGTCCTTACTCTGATTCAAGGATTTTATACAGCTAAGTTGGAGGTTTATTTATATGTTAAGTCCAAATTTACATATATTTTTACGTAAACTCATATTGAATAATTGGAAAAATCTGATAAAATTCTATTTCTGACTATTTTGACAAACAGACCTGTAGGGTAACTTCATATTTTACCAGAATCAACTCTAATCCAATGCTACCTCAGGTTGGTTAATGACTATTTAGTAAGAAATGAGCGAAATTACATCCAAGGATAGCTGTGCCCTACAGCATTAGCAGCATTTCTTCCAATCAGTATCTCAGATTTTACAATCCCTTTATGACAGAATTTCTGATATGATTTGTTTCTCTAACACCATTAGAGACATCACATGACTAACTAGATCTCAGTCTGACCATGGGAAGTCTACTCCAAGTTTCTGAGCACAAACTCAGAACAATTTCTTATACTCATCCTTTCTCAAAGTAATTTTACACAAAGCCAATTTGTTTAATGCTGAAAGGTACAGACAGTCTACCAGCCCTAAAAATGGGGCATTTTCAATGACAGTCAGGTTCACTTAGCCAAGTAAAAACATTTCAAAATGAAGATGTTCTTTCTTTTTTGTGTGCATGCCAAGACCCTTTGTATATACTTTTATTTTTTGTTAGTTTCATTTTTACCTGGAAGTCCTTAAGTTAAGACTAAAGAGCTGAAATTGGTGAGATTTTCCTATGTAGTGCATATATTCTATCTGCCTAAATCTACCTTCTGTTTCAAATGAGTAAAGAATGAACTGTATTGTCTGTGTCTTTTTTAAAAATTTTATTTTATTTTTCCTCATGTGGTATGTTTTATGAAATAGGAGAAATTTCAGAAAATGAGACTACAGGAATAGGTAGTTTGTAGATTTAGGGTCACTTTGGTAGGAATTAACCCTCACACTCTGTTGAGAGACTGATACATTATACCACTGCAACTACTAAGAAATAAATATGCAAATTAAAAGGAAGACTTGGATACAAGATCTAAAAAAACCCTAGAAGTATGGTGACATTTATTTATTTTTTTAGCTGCGTGGGGTAGAATGCATCTTGCATACTTAAACACATACTTACAATCTCAGAATTAGTTCCAAGTAATAAGTGACATCAAAGGCTTTGTCATCTGTTAGAGGAAATCATGCATCTGGATAATATTTCCTCAGGCCTTGTAAGTCTGCCACTAAAGGAAAATTCTATGCAGATCGGGCCCAGTTTTTAAATCAGGTTTTCTATTCTTTTTTTCTTTATTCAAACTTAGGAGAAAGTCATCACATCAGTCATGCTTGGAAAGAACCATGAATTCAAAAATTACAAATGTGATTCCGTGTACCAAAGTCTGTGCTCACCTGCCTGTCCCCACAAGCTCCTTCAACATGGAGCTGCTCTCTGTCTTGTCATTCAAGCCATTGAGTTAGGGACCTGTTGAAGTACAAAGTAATAACTACTAACGTTACAATATTTACCTGTTACCCAGCAGCAAATATCTGTAGTACTGTTTTCATCAGTGAAGAGACAGAAATAAACATCTATTTAAAAGCACACATGGCATTGTGTGCCTTGCAAGGTAAAACCCAACATTTTCTCTATGATTTACACAGGCTCATCAGGTTAATGTGAGGTGCTGGGGCTGACTGACACCACAGCATTTCTTTAAGAAGTTACTTGTATACATGCTGTTCGAATATATGTTGTCTGCATCCACAATTTCAGCCAGCAAAGACTTGTTGAGGTGGGGATGAGGTGCTGTGAGAAGGCTGGGGGGTGGATGGGACTCTGGTGCTGCTGGTTGCACCAGCCAGCAGCCACAAGATAGGTGTGGCTGCAGGGTGGTTCCAGGTGTCTCCCAAACCGGTGAACCGGCTCCGGGGCAATCAGAACAGTGGCAGCTGCAGGGACAGAGACACACCTGAGGGACCATGGGTGGCCCAGACAGGGCAGGGACCCTCTGAATGGGCACAGCAACATGAATCTGAAACACTTCACCCTCCCTGGCCTGGAGCAGGATGCAGCCCAGCATAAACTGGGCTGGTGGGTGACTCTGCTGCAGATATTGATGGGCTGGAAGTGAGAAACAGGAGACATGGCCCCGAGGAAAGCCGGCAGGGTGAAGAGGAAAGTTGGCAGAGTCAAAACTATGCAGAGGAACCAAAACTGAGGAAGACAACCTGTTGACAAGATGATGTGTTTGTCACTCAAAGAGGAACTGACAATAAGCAATAATGAAGTAATTAACACAGAAGTGAAGAAAAATGGAACAGCAAAAGACAGTGTTAAAATAAGCTAGAAAGGGGAATATTGATGAAACCGCAACAAATTAATTATCAGACAGAAAAGCTGCTTTAAAAGGCAGGAATGATCTGACAAATGCACACCAGCGGTTCTTTTTCACGTGAGTCACTTTCCCAAAGCTCTTTTCCCCACCGTTTCAATGCCAGCTGCCGCGGTGCAGGGATGCTCCCGTGCCGGGAGCGTGCCTGGCGGCGGCGGGCTGTGCACCCGCCTGTGCCTAGCACCATCTAGTGAGCCTCGGCCGGCCGCTCCTCCTTCCTCCCAAATTAAAGCACTAAAAATGGCATTCCCCAACTTTCAGCCCGCAGAAACATTTGGGGAACTATGCAGATTCCTCTGAAACTTGAATTTAGAGGCAGGAGCAAGACCTGTGCCAGATGACTTTTGGAGATGCAGATCTTCCCTTCTTTCAAACAACACACCTTATCTGGGATAAGGAGCAGAGCACGAGTGTGTGTTATAACAGCAGGATGGTTATCAAGATGTTCCTTAGATGCTGTTAAAAATTCTATCTTAACTCTAATAACCTAGCTTGAGTGCCTCTCCTTTTATTAATATCATTGTTTAATTGGATTGGTGATTAAAGTAAGTAATATTTAGTCTGCTATTATTATAATATTTTTTTACTCCTTAGAAATCAATCTATATTCTTCTTTCCAACCAAGATGAAAACTAATTTATACAACACTTAGAGTAACCAACATTTCCCTGGGGAACATGAATTATTTTGTCTCTTAAACAGTTGTTGCAAAGAGCAGAATCAGAAAATACTATAATATTATAGTACTGCTAATTATTAGTACAATTACCATGCACTTCAATCTTCAGTACTTTATGAAATTAGGTGCATATGAGCCACATCTCACTTGGATACAAACTGAATTTAGAGAAAATTTCATTATTAGTCAACTACAAATCAGAAAACAACTTTCAGGTCTTTCACCTATTTGCTCTGGACATCTAATAACCTTCTGAATAATAAAAGGTAGAGTCAAGAGGAGGAAAGGCAAAGTTCAGCAGGTACCTGCAGACAGAATGCAGTACTTGTTTCATGAGATCCATTAACTGAAGGGCAATCACAGGAACATTATTGGTGTTATTGAGGCTCTACTTTTCTATGTTGCTTTCTGATAATAAACTTATTGATACATTTCCATCTCTTTCTTTCTTCCGTTCCCTTCTGCCCTCTTTAACACATTACACATTCAGTAAAAATTGTGGAGACCTTACGGGCATCCAGAGTTTTGTATTGTCTTTGAAAATTAGTTGTTCTTCTAGCTGGGTTTATGTACTATTTTCACACTACCAACCTGTAGTGCTTTCATTCAGGCAAGCAGTGGTGCAATAAATAATATAAAAAACATAAAGTCAAGGAGCAAATTCAGGGTTCCAAATGTTTAAAGTAGTGTTCAGTACTAAGAGATCAGTAATAGTCTAGAGTTAAAATTTAATGATTTTTGGATACATGAGTATAAATGATAAATATAGATGATATGGTATTAATGAAGAATTTACAGTTTGCTTAGAGAAAATAAGGCTAATATTGAGAGATATCTTTCTTTCAAAAAATGCTCCAGACACCCCTTGAATATCCTACTCATTAGTTGCTTAACATAGTCTGATTACATAAATTTAGGTGAAGAAAATTTAAATAGAAAACTTGTCCATAATTATAACTTTCTCTTCACACGGGCACCATTCTTCCATTTTTCCCTTGTGAATGCCTGTGTTTCCCCTGAAGGAAAACGTTAATGCCTTCCACCAGGCCTGTTCCTCATGTAGTCTTCTCCACAAAAAAAAAAAAAAAAAAAA